>JAZDSV010000099.1:0-31559 GCA_036784855.1 Aphelidium insulamus | reverse complement strand
GTAAACTTCGGCTCTGAAGTTTTCAGCCGTCTGTTCTCGAAGCAATAAGACAGTTGAGCCATCATCCGCCTGCGCCGCCTTCGCGGCCTAGGGCAACCGATGCATAGGCCAGATCGGCCGGTGTGAGTTCCACGATCACCACGCAAGAGTTGTGGGTGCAATTAAGCCGCGCAAAACTACATAAGCATGAAAGCAGTTCTGCGATGTGGTGCCAGTACCGGCAAAGAAAATTGCCGAACGGCGGTAGCTACCATGTTGCGGTACTGAGTCAGGCTTTAGCCGCATTTGAACCGGGTGAGTTGCTGCCTTCCATGACTTCCATAGCTTACCGGCCCCGGCAAAGTTCCATGGCCCCGGTATTACCGGGCCATGGAACTTTGCGAGACCGCGTACAATACACTTTTAATAGTCACCACCGTGCCAATGACGCTGCCGACTCCGTAAAGGTGGCCAATAAACGGCGTTGCATCCATCAAGTTATGGCAAGTTATACGCGACACTTCTTGCGCTGATTCACGTGGAGTGGAATGAGGCAATGTGCCTCGATCAAAACGAACGGCGCCGCGGTGCGCATGGTAATACGACCGTCCAATAGATAGATATGATCGGGTGCCGGTTGGCAGATATCGCGAAGCACATCGGTTCACGACACCATAAACAGGTCCAAAGCTGTAAACAAATTTTAGCGAATTATTGTATTTGCAGGACACAGACAGCGTAGGAGAAAAGAGGCGGTGCATTGATCGACATGAAATGGAAACGTACTGTCAGTGGCGTTTAGAAACACGGTCACGTTCGAGTGGATGAAGCACGCACACGGCGCATCGATGCACGGGTACAGGATTTACCACCACGGGGTGATTGCGGAATGCAGATTAAATAAAGAGTTGATAGTCGGATTCATGTTATTATTTGAAGTTGTGTAACTCGAGAAGCAACGATCTCAGTGTCGGCCACGCGATGCGCTTTTGCAAGGTTGGCACATGATGGCGCGGCAAATGCGGCGGCGCCATTGTTGTAATCGTTTAAGAGAAGAAGAATGAAGATAAAGAAGAGAAGATAAGATCATGAAGTTTTCGTTTACGTGTTAGTTTAGTGTTTATAGTGATAATAAACCCCCACAAATCGTTTAGTGTTTTTGAAGTTGAGTTTTGAGTTTTACGGCATGCACTCTTTGTCTGCGTCCACTGGCATTGCACTGCCACTCATGGATCATCCGCGCGGAGAAGCTGTAAACGTTGCTGGCGTCGTGATGGGCAGAAATTCATCGCTTGAGAATTCTTCCGGCATTCATCAACCCTCACGGAAATCATCAGCGCGAATGACCGCACGCTAGTGCAGCAAACCGGATCCACCCAGCATCTAGCACATCAGTGGGATGGCGCTCCAAGAAGTGTTGTAGAAAACGCCTCCACTTACGCGTTTGCTGTGGACAGCTGCCTGGTTTACTTGGTCTACTGCACAAGTAGGTACTAGCTCCATATAGTCAAAACCACCCACGCATTACGACAAGCTACTCTGTTGCTGCATACTCGCCGAGCACTGTATAATATGCACGGATATGTTGTGCTAACCCAGCCATTCTGGCCAGTTCTGCATCTGAAGCTTAAACTTTCAAAGTGTGCAAAAACTGAAGGATCACATCGATTTCACACAGTCACCGCGATGGGCGTGGGTTGATGCGTTGATGGCGGGTCACAGTGATTATTTGATCGGCTTCTCCGATAATTTGGAGTTTAACTGTAGCAATGCTGCACAAAATGGCTATTTGAAGGCATTAAAATGGCTTCGTATAAATGGACATACACTTGATGACGAAACATGTACAAATGCGGCAGCGGGCGGGCGCGTAAGAAGGGTTGTCCGTGGAACGCTGAAACAATTTGCAGTGCCGCGATGATCGGTCACTTGCAGTGGGCGCGTGATAACAATTGTGCTTTGGAGATTTTTGTGGCATTGAGCAGGAACTTTGCACTGATGAAATAAAGTTTCTCCAAGTTTTATCATTGAAGTAATGACATTATACAATCAGCAATGCGAAGCTCCCGCGATTTTGGTGCCACGACCCACATTTGAGCGTGTTGGCTGGCGGAAAGCGGGCCGCGTAAGCACACGCAGCTCGTCGAGCTCATTGGACTAAAGCTTAATGGCCGCATCGGTTTCGTCCCCAGGGAAAGGAATGTATCCATCGTAGTAGGACGGACTTTGATAGATTTTGCGAAGTACTGTGACCTGGTGTTCATCCAACGCTCTCATAAGGTGAGCCGAAAACACCCCACTTAACCAGACTTTCTCAGCAGCTATGTACTTGTGCATCGCAGCTGTATATGTTTTGTTAGCGGCACGCAGGCAAACAATTCGAAAGAAATACCTCGAACTGCTACCGAGTTTAGCTTTCCATTAGCGTCGCTATTTATGTCCGTGAAATCATCCAAGCGAACAAAGCCACTGTCGAAACGATTGATAAACTCGTGCGCGTCAGCTTCCGTCAAATGAATCTTGTCAACCAAGTACTTGTGCATGCGATCGACAGGAACCGGCTGGAGAGTATGCTGCAACAATCTCGTTACGTGACCAGACACTAATTTAAGCATGTCAGAAAAGAACAAAAGGTATGGCAGTAGTACTTACACGATTCCATCCAACTACCTAGAGAGCCTTCTGAGGCAACATATATAACTTGTGCAATCCCAGCACCTGCAGCTTCTAGCAAGCTGCCGCACAGCAATTCAGCCTTCATGGCGTTCAACTCCTTATAAATCTGATATTCGTCCACCACGACGATAACAGGCCTTTTTGAACGATTCCTCGACGGCAGCGGCCAGGTACTAACACATCAAAAAAAAAATATTGAAATTTGCCCAGCGGTACCTCCAAATGATCGCGTGATTTACCGTTCAGTAACGAGATATAAATGGCTGGATTGCCACGCTTTCGCGCATCAGCCACAATTTCCTTGGCGAGTAATGATTTGCCGCGACCGGAGCCGCCGTCCAACAGAAGAACGCGTTCTGTTCCGTTGACCATTCCCATAAGTTCATTCTTGAGTTCTTTGCGTGGAAACTTATGTCCAAATGCATAAGGAGGGTACACTGGCTCGGACTCGGTCATCTGTTCCACAAGCGATTCCACCTGGTACTGGGGCGTGCTGGGCGTTACAGTATCCAGAGCCTTTATTGAAGTATCCTGTGCCTTTTTTAGAGTATCAAGTGCCATTTTTGAAATATCATGTGCCTGTTTTAGAATATCCTGTGCCATTTTTGAAATATCAGCAGCAACGTTGTACATTCCTACAACGCCCGCTACTTCAAGCAAAGATAAGTTAATGAACAAGACAGCAAATCTCGTACCGATCGAGCCCATGAGAGAGACGGGCACAATCCAAGGGTACTTTGCGAAAATGCTCCGAGAATATTTGGCGGGTCCAACGGAGGTCGTAGAAGGCGTCTGCCCGTTGGCACCGTTTGTCCCGAACCTTTTCGAGGCGGTATCAGATTTGATGGTGGATGGGCGAGGAATGTGCGCCTGGTGTGACGTATTATTGGCACCAGGCCTACTGGCAGGGGCGTCTAGAGAATTGAAATACTGACGCGGTACTGCACGGTGAAAACGTGAGTGAGCGGAGGCTGGAACGCTGTGACGTGTCGGGAAATTGTTCAGCGCCAGCGAACGCAAGCCGACAACAAAACGGCAGCATTGTTGGCGCATGTTGTTGGAGATTTAACCGTCAATAAGGTTTATCCGCAGCGCAGAGCCGCTGCGGATAACCGCTGCGGATAAACAGGTACACGGGTAAACTTCGGCTCTGAAGTTTCCAGCCGTCTGTTCTCGAAGCAATGAGCATGTTCGCTTTATACAGATAACACCAAACCCAGTACGTCGATCCACTGATTGCTGGCCGGGTCTCTACTGAAAACGCAGTCAACAACGATGCGGCAGTCTTGGCACACGTCAACTCATCCGTGTTTAACATGTCTGGTGATTTTTGTCGGACCTGTTATTTAAAGTGTCACTCCTGGAATTATTTCAGGCGCCGCGATACCAGTATCCCGGCCAAGCTTTTGATAAGTAGCCAAGCTTTCTGATATGCGCCCAGACGTTATTCTCACGGACCCCCTAAAGAGCGTTCATGTAATCTCATCGTCGCGTAGGCAGATATGTCTTGTTCATTGGACACCTGTTTGGCTCCAGTCCAGCTTTATCCATTGCCCGAACAGCGTTCTCCGCAAGCGGTCCCAACCAGTCACAATCTGAAGGCGTTCATTATTGTATGATGTGCGTTGTGCCATATTGCTTTAATACCAACAACAGTGGAAACTCGATTAACGGGAAGCCAGGTAACAAACGCTAATAAATTGACTGCACTTACGCATTCTGTGCATTTGTTTTATTATAGTTGTTGCTGTATCCTTTAACCTGTGATCATTAGAGAGTTGCATGTCATGTGCAGATCTGACACTGCAAACTATGGCATTCTCTTGAGTTCAATTCCCGTCAATCCATGCCACAATATGATCTTTACTGCATGTCCTTGCCACCCGTCTGCATCGATCTTCATCCCAAGGACATTTCTTTTCACGCGCCCACTGCAGCACATGCAAATGTCCCATCATCGCGGCACGGTAACATATTTCAGTGTTCAAAGGATAGCCCTGCTCTTGTGCCCACTGCAGCACAGCCAACTGTCCTCCCGCTGCAGCGCTTGAACATGTATCTTCATCCAGCTCATGTCCATTGATGCGAAGCCACTTTAATGCCTTCAGATAGCCGTTAAATGCAGCTTTTCGGCACGTCAACTCCAGATTATCGGCATTCATCTGAAGAAGCCAATTGAAATGATCTTTTCCCATTTCGCCGGCCATCCGTGCATCCCACGCCCATCGTGGAGACTGTGTGAACATAATGTGATCCTTCAGGTTTTGTACACTTTAAAAGTTTTGCGCTTCAGATGCAGCTCTGGCCAGTATCACAGAGTTAGCGCCACACATCCGTGCATGTTCAACCGTGCCCGGTGAGTAGGCAGCCGCAGAGTAGCTCGTCGTAATGAATTTGCCATGGTCTTGACGATATATAGCTAATGTCTGCCGGTCCCATAGAACAAAAATTCCAGGCACCTCATTAACGTATTCCATTATATGAGCTCGGATCAAGTTATTAGCAAATAAAGGAGTGAAAGCATTGTCTGCAGCATGTGCTGACGCACTACACTGCTGATGTAATAATTTCTGCCGCTTATGGCTGGTCTGCTCCAGCCCCGCTTGGTCATGCTGTTTGAATTCTTCCACGTAGAATTGGTGACTGCCGGCAGGCGATGGATCGTTGCCAGTAACGGCACCAGCTGCCTCTGAAGCATCTCCACGTTGATGGCCTATAACGGGAACTGCAATGGCAACGGATGCGAGAAGAGTGGAAATGATAGCCAATGAGCGCTTTCCGTACGAGAACTTCATGATAAGTAATAGTCGCGTTAATCAACCGAAAGCGAATGTGGATTTCGTTCGCTTATTATATTCAGAGAGGGGTTGACACGTGAACAGTATTCCAGCCAATCATGAGCAGGCTGCAGCGTGCATAGCGGAGAAAAGGTTTCCAATCGTAGTAGAACGGACACCGAAACCGGATACCGAACGGATGATTAGAGCTGCGGTTTAACATATAGCTGCATTCCATTAGATTGCATCCATGTTCAAGTGTCCAATATGGTGTATGGAGTATGACTAATCGTACGGGGACTTATCGTTCAATTAAACGACAATTAATTCAAATTAATTGAGACGTTTTATTAAACTTACGACTTACTACGGTTTAACCTGTGATAGATTGATAGTTATAAATGATGGATCAATAGCGATCAATTGCTGCTTCATTCTTGCGGTTGGTCTTACAACGAGCAGAGCTGCAAGGTGCCATCGTAGACGGTGCATTCCAATGCATCGTCTATATTTTGCGTTATATTATTCTATGTCACCTTTATTTTGCGCGCTTTACATATAACTTCTGGCTATGATTAACTCATAATAGTGGGGCTATTACTGTGTATCGCACATACAATAAGTAACCCCCCGCGAGCCACTCACTGTTAATTAAGATCAGCACTTACACAACTCATTGCACTGACACACCTACTATCACTGACGTGCATGTTGTATACGGAACTCAACGCGACGCGTCACGTCGCGACAAATGTTTGCAAAGGTTTTCCCAAGGTGCATCATACGCGACGCGCTACAGCTCAGATATATAAAGGGGACGTCCACGTACCACTCTTCTGTTACCGTCACTGTCATACTACTTCCCTGTGCGTTACTCTGCTGCTTTTTGCACTGCTGCGTGTGAAACCAGTGCGTAGTGCTGCCTTCGCCGCATTCCTGCTACGCTCAACAATGCTCTGCAGGCTGTCTGTGTAATGAGTTTACACCGTAGTACCTATAGTTTACACCTTGCTATGTATGCCAATCAGCCGAAACCTTAAGTCTACACCTTTTTCCAGAGTGCCCCGAAGTACAGTTTACATACCGTTTCACCTAACGCGCAATCTACACTTGTGCACTGGCCAAATTCTTTTGATGCGCGGAATCGGATCGCGTGACGGAATGCTCTGTCTTGATCTTGTCGCCTCGTATCCTTCTCGGGTCGTCTCAATTTCGCCACGAATCTCGTGGGGGGTTTCGAATTGATGCCCGTCGTTTTTGCCTATCCAAGCCGCCACGTGATCTTTGTCGCATTCTTTCACATTCAGCCGCACTCCATGGACGGTTATTAGCACTCGCCCACTGAAGCACCTTTGCATGCCGCCAGTTTGCATGCCTCCTCCTTCCACGGACAGCCATTCGTGAGTGCCCACTTGAGCACATGTACATGACCATTCATTGCCGCGTGGGCACAGGTATCTTTTTTCATCGGACAGCCGTGTGCATGTGCCCACTGTAACACTTTCAAATGTCCACCTAAAGCGGCATAAGAACACGTTGACGCCTCCCACGGATACCCGAGTTCGCGCGCCCGCTGTAGCATATCGAGATGCCTTACTTTAGCAGCTATTGCGCACATCTCTTGAGACAACCGTTCACCCTGGCTATGCAACCGCTTCAACGCCGTCAGCTAGCCATTGCGAGCAGCATTCTCGCCCGTTAAGGCTTCGTTTTGGCTCTTTGGCTCTCAACTCTAATAACAATTTAAGATGATCTTTCCCCATATCGCCGGCCATCAATTCGTCCCACACCCATCGCGGTGACAGTGTGAAATCGGTTTTATCCTTGTATAGCTGCACCAGCTCAAAGGTTTGTGCCTGGGATGGAACTCTGAGAAGCTGTTCGGGTAGGGCACCATATCCTATCCCGTAGTCCAAAAGTTTAGGGGTGCATGCAGCCGAGCACCGCGTACTTACATCGCCGTGATCTCGACAATATTGAGCCAGAGTCACCTTATCGACAATACCGAACACACCATCGAAATACCCCAGTATATGTGTTTTGGTTAGATCGGTCGCAAAAACGCAGTTGGAAGCTTTGCATGCAGACAATGTAGATGCTGTTGCATGGCTCTCGTCGGTCTTCTCAGCCTGTGTTCCGGGCGTAGCAGGATTGATCGCACCACTTAATGGCACGGCAACACAAGATGTTGTGGCAAGAACAACGCGACCACATTGGCTAAAGAGCGGCTTCCATGCAAACATTTCATTGTCGATATTTTGTACACAACATAGCAAGGGGGCTGACACGGGCATGATCTCCAGCCAATCTCCTTGCGGAATGCAACTGGCAAATTATGTGCCCAAAAACAACCTCGACACTGGCTCTGTTAAACGATGCGGTGCCCGCGAAGCCTGTCGCCTGGATCCTTTAGCAGTGTCTAACCAGACGAGACACACACAGCTAGTAAAATCTAACACGACGGTTACTTGGATGCCAAGCCGCCTTAAGTAGTCAGGCGGTTGCCTAGCAACACTCCGTATACGTAAGCGCGTATCGCAGTAAGGGCGGAACGCGATAACGTATCAACAGTGTCTTCGACATCAATTGCTGCTTAACTCCTCTGTATACCGTGCATATTAACATATGACCAGCAAGATATTATAAAAAATAAATCTATGTACGCCGCCGTATTTACAAGTATTCGCCAAATGTCTGCAAGTGACCAACAAGTTCCGTGACGGAGTCGTATTGCTCTGCTTGCCGATGTCGGTCCAGATATTGGTGCATTCGCTGCGCAACATGCAGCAACAACTCCATCTGCGGTGCCAGAGATCCATCAGTGCTCGGCAACAGTGACTTAGTCACCGCGGTCTGAATATTTAAATACTTCATAATTGTGATACGACAGATATGAGAATATACCTCGGCAGCAGCACCCGACACAAACAGCGATCCCGGCACCAGGGCCATCCAGCGCTTAAACGATGAGTCTGCCTGGAACTTGGAGTGCAGCCAGCGCAAGCGCGGTCTGACAACTCGCTCCACTACCGCGACCGCCAGCAGTGACCTGTCGCGGAACTTTCCCGTCACTGCATCGTCGCACAATTGTGACAAAAGTGTGCTGGCAGTCGGTGACAACGCCGGATTGTTGATAATGAGCAGTTGTAGAGAGTACAGTAGCACCACATAGTCCGTGTAAACCACTTCCGTGTCGACCGTGGCAACGGACGCAAAGTCCAGCGACAGTCGCAGCATTCGTTGAACGGTGGCGCAAATGGGATCTTCATGTGATAATGCCGCGGTGTCTTGGTGCGTTGTCTTGGCCATCGCTAACTGCTGCATAATATGTCCCGGATCCATCAGTTTGACAATCAAGTCGCCCCGTTTCGACTGAAGCTCTCTGTCGGCAACGGCAGCTCGGTCGTCCCGCCATGTGATGCCAGGCCTGGAGGAGCTTTCCGTAGAATACAATGAGCCAGACATTGCTACTGAATTCGCGGCCACTAATTGCAACGGCCGCACTCCTCGAATATCAGCGCCGATTACGCTGCGACACGTCTGAACCAGTACCGCGCAGTCGGCAATGTACTTTCTGCACCCATTAAAATATAGAAACGTAAAGATAAAGAAGACAATATAACAAAAGAACGCACTCTTGCAAACGGCACGAGTCGGACCGAGCAGCGCCAAATAGAGTCGAGTCAATGTGCGACAGCAGATGGTCAAAGAATTTAAGTGGCGATTTAGCCAAGTTGGAATTACCACGCAATCCTACAGCCATGTGCAAGTCAAAACATCGCTGCTTTACAGCAGGCCAGTGCAGCGAGGCAAAGCCATCCGCAAGTGACGCCATTTTCAGCACAGATGCACAGACATCGAGGAAAGCGCCAACGTCATCCATGGAAACAATACCCAGAGATCCATTAGCATCTGTGCTCGAAGTATTTGCTGTTTGAAATGCCTTTAGGAACACCTTTTCCCGCGGAACTCGGCGAGCACGCTCCAGCACATCCACAATCACACGGAAACTGCTAGCCATAAATCGCGTCCACACGTGCGCGGCAAAGAAATGCAGAAATGCCGTGGCCTGCTCCCTCTCATCGGGAGGACAATCAGCATTGTACTTCTCCATGGCGGACTCGATAAGTCGCCAGGCCTTGCCGCCAATGAATGAGAACGTCCCAGTATTCTTGTCTTGATTGGAATCCAGTCGACACAGTAATAGGTAAGCCGCATAAGCCGCACTAAGTACTCGATTGATTCCCAGCGATTCTTGCAACGCTAATATACGAGAAATTTCAGCTGCTTCATAATCGGCAGAGAGCAGCTGTGACGCCAATGCAGCACCGACCAGACAGTGCAAAGATGAGCGTTCCGACAATTGAATTGAGCCCAGTGTCGCGCCATCTGCACACTCGTTTGATTTGGCTAGTTGTCCAACTCTGAACATTGTGGCCGCATTGGCCGCAAGGTCTTTCCACTCGTTGGCCGTGCCGGCCGTCTAATAATTATCCATTATAACAGATGATACATATATGAATATAATGCGACACACCTTTAGAAGAGCATCACGACTGATGAGAGTGGCAAGAGCGGTGCTAAGCAATATGGCCAGCTCCAACTGGCACGGAGTCGAGATACTCTGACCTCTGACCCACATGGACCACGGCCGTGTCCATGTTAAATCATTTGCTCCCGACTGCTTGGCCACAACATTTACTGCGCCAAACACCTTCATGGTCCAGAAGACGCACACGTCAGATTGCCACACCCAGCGGCCGTGTTCATGACAACGCCGTTGTATCTCGGGGAAAGTGCAGTTGTACCAGCGCACAGCTAGTTCAGCCAATGCACTTGCCGGTAAATATAACCGCTTTATCACCTGCTCGATAAAGGCGTGACTGTCCAGCATGGAAGCTGTGGCGCCGTTTTCTTTGTAGTTGGCCCCGCTCATCGTCGCAGTCACAGGGTGGAACACGTTGATGGCCAAGCGGTCCAGTTCCGAGTCTGACAGTGAACTGTCTAGCGCGACGTGATTGTCCGAAGCGGCAGCCATTCCAGCGCAAAGCATAAATTCCTGGGCAGACATTGGCCGTGGTACTTCAGCCTTGCCTGCTGTCTCCAGAGCACTGCCAGTGGCGGTAATTTCACTCAATCCGGGATCGAGATAGGTGGTGAATGCCTGGTAATAGCGCTGCAAACTGTCTGCAGCGTTCGGGATTATCCAACTTGTGCCAGTCATGCCGCCAGCCGTCTCAAACACCGACAGCCACTGACGCCACGTCTGCAGGGTGGCCATGTGCCGCGCCTCTGCAGACATTGGCGAGGTGCGTTCCGACAGTGAGGCGGCAAAATCCCCGCTATCCAGTGCGCCGGTGCAGTCGATACACATCTGGATCCACTGCGAGAGCTTTGTGGCAGGCACACCGGTAGCATGCGTAGACAGCACGTCAAGCTTGTGCGCCAGCAGGTCGTCTGCAGACTGAATGTAGGCGTCCAGCTCGTCGCTTCTTTCACGACTCTCTGTATCGTCACCATTGCCATATGTTTCCGCCACGAGGCGCATAAGCTGCATAGCCCTTCGGCGACCCTCCATAGCCTTGGAGTGAACATCACTTCGCCTGCCACTGTAAGTGTATACCTCCAAGCAAATATTACAGCACCTACCCAAACAAAATGGCGGGCGCCACCGAGATTACAAGCAATTTACCCTCCGAGGTCAGTAGGAAACACTCGGAGCCGGGTCGACCAGACACCGCTGTCGGCACCACAATGCATCCCGGCCCCACCTTGACGCTGCCCACAAGCGGCCCACGACGCATCCAGTACACTTCCACCACGCCCCTCCGCGGAGCATATATAGCGAGAAACGACAGCGCAGCCATCACACCTGTAAATTTGTCATGAAACAGCTTAAACAACAATGAATAGGATTCGACCTGCAAGTTGGAGCTGCAGCCAGGCACACTGGGCATCGCGAACACCCTTCCACATTCGGAACAGTTCGCCGTCGTCAAGGTCTACCACCGACACCCGGCCCAGCGAGTCGGAAAGCGCCGCCATTCGGCCATCACGAGACACGCACAGTCGCTGCACACGCCGGCCGGCATCGTTAAGCGTGTGGTGCACGGTGAGTGCGGGCGGTGGCGGTGCTGGCGCTTGTGAGGCCGTCGTGTCGGGATGCAAGTGTCTCGAATCGCGGCCGTGACTGCCAACACCACTCGCAGTTGCAGTTGAAGAGGAAGTGGACGAGGAGTAGAAGGAGCGGGCAAAGGAGAACAACGCCGTGGACACGGTGCCGGCAATCGCACTGGCCACAGCTCCGGCGGCAGTGATGTGACGTGCACGCTGCGGAGAGGACGCCACCGCCAGCTGCATCATTGGATCGCTGCCGATGGCCAGAGCGCGGAATGAAGCACTATTGCACTGTGTCACCGCGGAGAAGCATTGTGACAGCAGTGCCGACTGTCGGGCAAACAGTATGGTGGAAGATGAGGCCGCTTCGGTGTCGAGCGCCGACACCGACTGCACGTCCACAATGTTGGAGCCGGCCGTTCTGACCGTCCAGCTGTGTGTCAGTGGAGGGGTCGATGTGGCGTCCGACTGCGGCGTAGTTGCAGCTTCACGCAGCGTTGCCAGCAGAGAATCCCCGTCCACACTGACAATCACGGCTGAACCCGCATCAGCACCACCACCACCATCAAACACCAACTCCAGCGATGCCGTCGCTCTGCCGTGACCACTCACCCACCGCATCTTGCGCGCGGCATTTGCCGCATGGAACTGTCGCACCATCACCAGCGCGCCCTGCGTAACTTCAATTGCTTGTACAGACAATTAAACCACGTTAATATACCTTGCGAAAGAAGCGAACATCACCGGCCGAGTAAGCGCAGGCAACCCAAACATTGCCAGGTGCATTCCGGTCGTCCGGAATCAAAGCAATTGCCGTCAAGGTTTCGCTGTGATGGTTAAGTGAAGCTTCTTCAAACACTCGTTTAGCCAAGAAAATAACTCTATATTACCTACACTATACATACACATATGATAGCTATATACATACACAGACATAACATTTACTGTACGCACTGCTCGCTGGGCGCCCCGCTTATGCGGCTGGCAAGTTCCACGTGTCCATCACCGAACCGCAACAGGTAGACGGTACGTGCACAACCCACGGCCAGCCAGCCGCGTTGTGGCGGCGGTGTTCCATCACCATCCCCATTAGCCGTACTCCCATGCTTCATTGCAGAACTGGAAGTGGGTGCCATGCAGAGCAGCAGGTCGCCGCCAGCTGTATCAAGCACAGCGCATACATAAGCAGGTAGTAATGGGGTGCATTGGCGCAGCTGCACGCACCTCCCGACACCGACGACCAGACAGTCGCGGGCAGCTGGCCCAAGTCAGCGCTCTGAACGGCCTCCAACTTTGCCCTCATATGTAATGTATATGTGATGTATTGCGACTGTGTACTGTTCTTACAAGGAGAAGCGAAATTCTTGCAATAGGAGTAAATGCCCTCTTTACATTACATGGCACCGGATCCCATCACTGCTATATACCGCGTGAATACCCGGGTACAGTATGAAGAAGCTGCAGAGAAGTGCCACATTTTAACAGCGACCTTGCCATGTCTATTATTTTTCCATTTCCAAACACAGATATGATCTCTATAATCTCAATGCGGACTTATCTCACAAGGATGGGAATGCCGGGCTTAGTCAACAAAAACCAAACAGTGTGAGCTGTTTTTTTACCCGACGAGATTGGAGCTCATACTATGCTTTCTGATTCCTGTGTTGCTGTCTACTATCTCAATGGTCGCCTATATCACAGCACTTCCAAGCTGATGGTGACTGTGGAGTGACCCCGGCTTTTGACTAGTATGATGACGATTCAAAATTAATAAATACTGAATATTTATTAATTATTAAAAACACAGATTCAACACAGAAAGAGCTGTCAATGAAATCAGCGTTAAAATCGCTCTTCCACACATTCAACACAGATTGAGTAAAATCGCACTTCTTACGTGCATTCATCGCGTCATGAAAGCCACTTTCAACTAGCGATGCATTGTGCTATAAATGGGTGGCGGCATTGCTAACCCAACTTGGACGCCATCATGTGCCACTGGGATGGAAGAATATTTAAGAAGCCTATTTAAGTTAAGAAGAGCAACGCGCCGCCGCAATGCAGGCGCAATGGGATGACATGGAGCTGCAGCAAGCCGTCGCAATGCAGGCGCAGCGCGATGAGATGGAGCATCACCACCGCGCCATGGAGGAGCACTGGTCTGGTTGCTTTTCTGCGCCGGCGGACCCACCGAGAAGAACCAATGGGGTGGACCTCGTGCTGCACCGTTTCGTGCCCGAGGTGGACCGGAGCAAGCTCTCGGCACTGGCGGCTGACCCCGGCTTCTTGTCCGCCTGCCAGATCACCAAGTCACAGCGGAAGAAGTGGCTGAATATGGCGCGGCGCATGAATCCGGCGCGTCTGGTGTAATAGATACTTGGCAAATAGTTGTTGGCATGCTTATCATGCTATCTCATCTTCTTGTAAATAATGGCGCACTCTCTGTGAAATTCCAACACAAGTGATTGTAATATTATATGCCAAAGTGATTTCAGTGTGCTGTATTATAATCATGAAACCGCTTGTTCTGGCTGAACCATTCAACTGCCGGCTAAACCCAATACAATATGGCCTTTGAGCGTGTGACTTTGGTGCACGACTCGACTCCCATTCCCCAGTCACTGTTGCAGTCATTAGCCATCTTGGATCGTTCCGCTGTATCATTTCCTACTCACCTTCCTTGTTCTCTGGCGACCATGATTATTGGGGCCTGAATCTTTTTGAGCATATGACATCTCGCCATCAGCCATGGAGGCAACATGGAGGCAACATGTAACAGTGCAAGCTGACGTGTCGCACCGTGTACAATGAGCTGTCAAACGATCACGCCATTCAACTACCAACTAAAGCTTAACTTACTGACCAGTTGAACGAAAATGGGAAGACGACGTCAAGGACGCGTGCAAGCAGCACCGGTGCCGCAGCAGCAAGCAACATCTCGCTCCGCGGCCGTGCAGACCGATCCACTGCCTCTAACCACGATGCTGGAAGCAGCAGTTGTGCCACCACCGCCCATCACTGAGGGTGCGCCGTCGGTACCTGCATCCACGCTCGCATCGGCCATTGCTTCTACAGCATTGCAAGCCGTGGCGGCTAATTCACCGGTAAAATATGCCATGGAAAATGCCACAAAAAAAACGTTATTTACATTGTGTGCAGAGCGCGCCATTCCGCATGCTGCCGTTGTTCCAGCAATCGCTTGCAATCGAGACATTGCAACGTGATGTGGAGCAGACGCGCGATATGCTCCGCCGCGAAATGGAGCAGCAGCGCGAAGATTTGAAGCTAGAGCAAGCCGCTGCAATACAGGCACAGCGTGAAGAACGCGATGCCGCAATGCAGGCACAGCGTGAAGCGATGGAGCTGCAGCAAGCCGTCGCAATGCAGGCGCAGCGTGAAGAACGAGATGCCGCGATGCATGCGCAGCGTGAAGCCATGGAGCAGCATCGCCGTGAGACGGAGCAGCATCGCCACGAGACAAAGAGCTTAACAGACCGCATTTCTGCTCTGGAGAATCATAGGGAGGAGCAGATCTGGACGGCGTTGGCTGCCGATGTCGTGGACCTCGTGCTGCACCGTTTCGTGCCCGAGGTGGACCGGAGCAAGCTCTCGGCACTGGCGGCTGACCCCGGCTTCTTGTCCGCCTGCTCCGCCTGCCAGATCACCAAGTCACAGCGGAAGAAGTGGCTGGATATGGCGCGGCGCATGAAATCGGCGCGTCTGGTGTATGCTCACCCCAGTGAGCACGGCGGTGTTTTTGTTGGCTGCCGCGTGGAGGAGAATCCGGCGGCAGTCGACACGCTCGTGGGCCGCGGCGGCCAGACTGTGGACCGCGGTCCATATATGGCCTTCATCAGGGTCGCAGCAAACATTCTCAAGGCCGACGTTCTGTTCTGAACGGCGGCCTGTGTAAATATAGAGTGTATTTGTCTGTAAATTGTCTAAATTGCCTTCACACATATTTAACATCAGCATATCAATTAATGTCTCGGCATTGTAGACTGGTTTCCGCATGTGTGGTAAGTATTGCCACGAAGCGGTTAGAGGCGCACAGGCTCACTGAAACGCTGTTCCGACTCGATGCGAGCTTTCAGTGCAATGTACAGCGCCTTGATCTGCTCCATCTCCGTCTGATACTTGGACGCGCTGCTTTCCTCCATGCTGATAAATAAGTCGCGAGCTTTGCCAATGATTTCCGCCAGAGTTTTGTGCGCTGCCTGCGTGATGCTGTCTAATCGGTGCCCGAGCCTCTGCCGCTCAACTCGCAAACAGATGGCGCCATCCGACAAGTTGCCGCCATCTACAACCGAGATTACATGATGCATATCATGATATAGAAAGGTGTCATTACCTTTGGCCACCAGTCCAGTAGCCGAATCTGTGACAGAAAGTGCGTCATTAGCAGAAGGCATGGGTAGTAATTTCGCCTGCTCTTCCTCACTGATGAACCGCGTGGCAATCGAAATGGCCTCCATCAACTGTCCCATACACTCGCCGTTGCCAGATGAGGCGGGTTCCGGTGCGATCGAGTTGCGGGCGGCGGCACTACGGCGCTGTGGCGATGACGCCACTACTGATGCACGGCGGCGACCACGACTTGCGGTCTCCTTCTTTGGTCGCAGCAGATCTTCCAGGAGATTGCCGATTTTTTTCGAGGCATCCAAGCGCGCAACAACCGGCGCCGGTTTCTGAGTGTCATCCAGAACCTGCGTAGATGTTATAAACCTCCATGGTTTAATAAAAAAGAGACTAGCCGTATTCGCAGCATCCCGGCAGTAATCCACCACAAGGTCCCGGGTGCGACAGTAGCGTTCCAGTTCCGCCTGCACCAGTGCAATGTAAAAATTGACACTGATCACGGCGTGGTCCTCGATCCAGCGAGAATCTACCAGCGACTGCCGATGTAGGTCAGCGTCCTCGCGACGAGCATCGGCGATCTCCCACAGCCGCTCACGCAGCTCGTCCGTGCGCAAGTGCAACTCGTTCTTCACCTCGACATCGGCAATGAAATCGTCCTCGATGCTGTTGAACTCTTTAACGAACGCATCCACCAGCTGCTGCTTGCTGTCCTCGAGCGAGATGAGCTGCTTGAACAGCACTCGGGCGCGATGATGTTCACGTAGCCGGTTCTCATCTTCCCGCCTTAAACCGCGCAGAATGTACTTGACCGCGTCCGTATACGCCGACTCAATAACGATCCACTCTATAAGTTCCAGTCAGCGCCATAATACGTAACATATTGCACATACTGGCAGACAGTACTCCGGCGATGGCTTCGGAGGGGAATGATCGCGGGGCGCTGTCACTGCTGTGGCAGTATCAGCGGGGACGTCGCCAGCTGCAATTGCGTATGAGTCACATATAACAATACAGACCAAAGGCACCTACCGCCGCCATTAGTGTTATTGGCATCTTTGCTGTGGTTTTTCTTTTCGATCAGAGGCTTAAATACGGAATCGGTGCACAATGTAACCAACTCTTCAGAGGCCACAGCGGCATCCACCGGCTGTAATGACAATTAAAGTGACATTGATGATTAATAATAGGTCATCACCTGAAAGTTTTGAAATCGTTCGTACCAGCTGCGAAGGTCTGGCAGATTCTGGTTGAATGCCAGCAGCTGCGACTGGACCAGCGTTTCACTCCTGAGGGTCTCACTAGACTGCACCAACTGCTCCAGCCCGGCCTGTAGTCGAAAAATAATTAACAATATGTATCATAAAATAAATTGCATGGCGGCACCTGTTGGGACGGCTCGGGCGGATCATACTCTGCGTGATACAATTTGCCCGTGAGCGGATCTACCAGGCCTCCTGCAGCTCTCTTCAGAATCTCGGCATCGGCAACATCCAAATGCAGCACTGCGTCAAAGATCGAAACGGGTCCCGAGGAAAGCGTAGTTGAATTGGAGGATATATCATCGCCGGTGGTGCTTGACGAGATCAGCGATTTTTTCTTGCTGGCCGCTGCATCCTTATCGGATTTGCGTATATTCCCCGGTTTGACAGGTTTGGGCTCCTCATAGCCCCTCATGGCTTTCTCCAGCAGTCGTGCCTGATCCACGGTTTGGGGAAAGTTGCACAGCACCCATCCGGCGTCGGCATGCTGCTGCTCCACTTCACGAATGGCCGCGCAGACGACATCGGTAAGCAGCTGATCATCCACAATGCCGCCACCATTCAACAGCGCGGCACGCACAGATGTCTGCAGCGGATACCATGGCGACGTCTCCTCAATTGTGGTGCTGCTGCAATGTTCAGCCACACTGTAACTTATAAGAAAATATGGACACTCACGTCTGCAACGAGGCCACTGTGGCAGCCGGGTCAATTACGTGCAGATCGTAAATGTCGGCAACGGCTTGCCGGATAATCTGTTTTCCCGACAGAGGCTTGCCTAGCAAGCACAACTTCAAGTGACGACCTTCAGGCACTTTAATCACCGCTTTAGGCTCGTGGTATTGAAAGTTGAGCAGCTTGTCTACAATCTGTGCGAGCTGCTCATTGCTGGGCACCTCGACATCCTCGTTTAATGTCCTGTATAACATTATTGTTAGTTCAAATGATAGCAGCACATCATTTAAAGCACACACTGACCATCTGTCTGTAAACTGGAGGTACTGCAAAAACTCTTGCCGGTCAATCTCGTCAATGGCGGCCGCCGAATTCTCGAGATCTGCCGCCGATGCAGCCGTGGCTGTATCTTCTTGGCTGCCATCAGCCCGCCCGTCCATCGCAACTTGCAGCCTGGATTCGCAGACTCGTTCACCAGTGATCAAAGTGTTGCAATTACTGTCCATTGGCATGCCCTTCAAAAACAGACACTTTAGATGATTGGCTTTCCACGCTGGCACTTGGCCACTCCCGGCAAGTGTGGCGTACTCGGAGCTCTACATGTGAATTTGTATTTGATGCAGGCAAATATAATAACAGAACGCAGCATACCATCAGAGCATAGGAAATAAGGTCATGAACGATCACGGCGCAAAAGGCCTCGTGCTTACGCGTGGTCTGCAACTTGTGCTGATGGCTGATATCAGCATAGCACGACTGATAGAGTTCCAGTTGACGCTGGTAGTCGGCACGCAGCTGATCAGCAATGGCATGTTCGCGCTGCAGAGTGGCCTCCAGCTGCTCGTCGCGGAGCTGGGCAAACTGTTGGTCCTGCTCCACGCGGTTCTTCTCCAGTCCCGCCTTCTCCTGCTTGGTCGCCTGCAATCTATATACATATTAGTATATTAACTAAGTGGCAAGCAGTACGCACTGTTCGGCGATACGCTGTTCCTGCTTGCTCTGCTTCAGCAACCTCTCGGCCATAATCTTTTTGTAGAGAGCTGCGTCCGACATGCGCGTACCGTCCACTTGTTCCTGCAACAGACGCGCACGACGCTGATCCTGCTCCAGTCGAAGTACTTGCTGCTCATCGTGCTCTGCCTGACGACAGGTGAATCAAGTAAAAGTTGCTTGAATATAGGTGTCATACTTTAACACGCTGCAGAAATGCCTGGTCACTCGAATGTGCGGCAGCTGCAGTCGTCTTGAGAGGCGACAGCTTGCCTTGGACGCCCGGCACCGGTTGCATATCAGCGCCACTTTGAGTCTCACGTCGCCACTCTTGGCCCCGCGTCTCCCTGCTGGCCTGCAGGCATAAGTACGGCAAGAACAGCATATGAATGTTAATTAATACCGCCAGTGACGCCTCGAGAGCCCGCTGCTTCATGGCCGACACCTCGGACACACTGATCTGATGTTGGGGAGATCTGCTACGTCGATGTTGCTGGTGCGTGGGGGACTTTGTGGCGGCGCCATGTTGCTGTGCGAGGTTGCGCCTCAACTGCTCCACAAAGAACTCGTGCTCCTTCTGGTGGAAGCGCTTCTTTTGCTGTGACAGTAGCGCCGTCTGGTTCAGCACCATTGTCCCTGTATATTAGCTATTAGCGCTATCTGAATTGGCGTACGTACCGGCAGCGGTGGCAGTCACGGCGTCATCGCTCGAGCCGCCAGTCAGAGTGAACAGGGCGCTGCGTATGGCGTAGATGGTGCGCACCGCGGCCCCCGGTTTGCCACGAATAATATCAGCAGCCAGCCGAGCCGATATCGGCACCCCGATACTCTGCAGCACCGGCTCCAGCAGACTGTAGTTGTGGATGGCCGCCTGCTCGTCCACAGCACCACCCGTGGGAGCAGCACTGCGTGAAAACAGTGTGGCATCGGGGGTGGGCACGCCGCGACGCTGCAGCAACTCCGCAAACAGGTGGCCGGTGCGAAAGGCCTCATCCACGCAGTCCGGACTGACACTCTCCGACAGGCCCACTTCGCTGTTTAGCCAGCGGCTAAGTATCAGTGCCATTATGGTGTGTCTGAGTGTGTCTGTGTGTCTGTGTGTGTGTGTGTGGTGTGTGTGTGTGTGTGTCTGTCTGTCTGTCTGTCTGTCTGTCTGTCTGTACGAGGGTCACTGAGTCAGTCAGAGACGCAAACAGTGGCGCTGTAAATGCCTGACTGTCTGATTGTCTCTGTGTTATGTCTGCCTGTCTGTCCCCCGTGTCAGCATTATGCCTTTCACAACAAGTCAAGTTTGAGTTGAGGGAACAGGTACAGGGCCAGATGATATGAATGCATTCCATGGAAATAGCATGTGAATGTAGTCCAGAAATAGACTTGTGGCTCCGTCACCAACCACACTGACACCATTGTACACTATACATTAGCTCAATGGGCAAGCAGCACTCGGAAACAAGCCTGGAGTGGCCGGAGGGAGATCTGGATGATCGACGCCGAGACTCCAGCGACTCCAAGGCGTCCACCGCGGCATCTTCCTTTGACTCGGTGGAGACACGCGTCGGTACACCGCCGTCATCATCATCTGGGCAACAGTCGCAGCAGTCAAGCACCGCCTCACTGGATTGTGATGTGGTGGTGGTGGTGGACACTTCCTATCTGACAAAACCTCCACTACCAGCATTAGCCACCTGTACTCCGTGTGCACCGCCATCAGTATCGCCACCATCAAGAATACACTCGGCCGCCTGCTCTGGCCAGGTGCATCTGCTGATCGAGGCCATGTTTAGCACGGCGCGGGCCGAACTTCAACAGTCCGCGGCGGCCATCAACCCAGCCACCGATGCCATCTTGGCTGCCATGAGCCGACTAGCCAACCGGCGCAACCGCCACGGCATGAGTACGCGCAGTTCAAACTCATATTGGATATCATCTAATATCATGTGGCAGCCCCACTGCACGGAGCTTGCTTTTGGGCGCGGGTAAAGTCTGTCGCGTTTCTGCTGGAACACGGCGCCGACCCAAATGCCGTGGTGGCGCCCACGCGCACCTTCCCCGCCACCTCATCCGTAATTGGTGCCACCGCGCTGCACATTGCCGCGGCCGGTGGCAGTGAGCGCGTGATCGAGCTGCTGCTGCAGCGTGGCGCCGACTGGACGCGTCGAGACAGTCGCGGCTGTCTGCCCATTGATATCGCGCGCGCGCACAAGCAGCCGGGTGCCGTGCACGCGTTCCTCACCGCCGAACGCCGCCTGCAGGACAATAATCGGTCGCCATCACCGGGTCCACCGTCTGCACCACCATCCCGATCACCTTCACCTGTGCCGTGTGCCACGGTAGTTACTGCCGTTCCCGCCGACAATCAATTGCACTCATCACCGCCTCGCCACCCGCGTCGATGGTTCCGCCCGCTCTCTGCCGGCAAGAAGGTTCGCCTGCCACTGCAGTAGACTTTTATATATCTCCCCTTATCATGTAAAGTACCACGCATATATGGGATGATGCAATGCAATTTATTGAAATATTAGGTACATGGATGTATGTATAGTGTATGTACATATCTACGAGAAGCGCACCAACTTCTTGGACAGCAGTTGGGAGAGGCGGCCCCGCGCACGGGAACTCAAAGACTTTTCACGGCCAAACACGCCATAGTGCATCATCTTGCCGTAGCCAGAACGGTCCATCTCCAGGTAGCAGATGCCCTGCAGCCGCGGGAACTGCCGCATCAACTGCTCATTGTACACCTGGTCGAACCAGTCCCACTTGGTGTTCACCTCCGCCTGGCGGTCCATGCCGAACGGGGTGGGGCGCGCCGTCTCGGTGATGTAGAGCGGCAGGCCCATCTGTTTGCAGTAGCGCTCGTAGAACGACTGGCGCTTGCCGTCACGGCCCGAGTAGTTGAGCTTGTCCGCAACGCTGGCCGGCTTGGCATTGGGTTTGCCGTCCTTGCGCGGCGGCAGCTTGACCGGCACCTGCGATATCAGGGTGATGCCCACCTCGTCCACCGCGTCTTTCCCCGGGAAGAAATCATTCACGTCCGTCTTGGAGTCGCGGTGCTGCAGCATCACGGACCACATTGTCAGCGTGGCCCCGATCACTTTGCCCTTGACGCGCCGCACTTTGGTGCTGGTGGCGGCGTGGATGGCCGAGGCGATCCCGCGAAACACCCGCACATATGTTTTCGGGTCGACCTGTTGCCGAAAGTAGGTGGAGCCGTCCGAGTTGCGGCCGTTCGCCTCGTGCAGTATGCGCGCGTGAATGGTGATCCCCTTGTCATTCCAGGCCTTCATGCGCTGTGCAATCTGTTTGTACGCCTTTTCGCCCAGATCCGACATGCTGGTCGAGTCCTTCAATGTAAGCTCCAGCGTCAGCATCACTTCGGCGCCGGACGCATGCTGTTTGACGTCGTTCAGAAAGTTGTCGGGATCGTTGCCTTTGAATCCGTCGCGGCTCAGCTGCATGAACCGGTGGTAGATGGCGGCGTTCCGGTTGCCGAGATCTTTTTTAAAGTCCGAGAAACTCCACTGCTTGCTTCCATTGTCGCCCAGGTATGCGCACACTGCCACTTTGGCCTGTGCGTACTGCGCGGTAAACAGTGCCAGTGATAAAAACAGTGTTGTCGTTGTCAACTTGCTGTGTCCCGTGATCATAATAATTATATATGTCTATACAGTCTAAAGGTGATAAAAATGTGATGAAATAAAAGGAAGTTGAGGGTTAAATATTTGCAGTGTGCGAAATGTATCATATTGGAGTATTTATAGTGCAAGCGCCAAGGCATTCTGTGATTGGCTGAGACGGAGCTCGGCGATTGTCATTGCATTTGGCGCGGATACATCTGCGATTGTGAAATATAGGTATTTGGTCGCTTCCGCTTTTTAATACTATGCAACCCTGACCAGTAATACCATGCGACGCTGAGTTGGGGTGCGCACATAAGATAGCCTTACAGTTCAGTTGATTAATAAGAATCATAGCAATCTGACTACTGCACATTATTCGATATACGGAATTCAAATGTTGGCATGTCTCTCGATATAGCAATCTGACTACTGCACATTATTCGATATACGGAATTCAAATGTTGGCATGTCTCTCTATGCAATATGCCACACACCATAAACACTTTAAAGAGCCGAGGCTAGAGCCTGACTGGGACGGCGCAGACTCTGCGCTCTGGCCGGCAGCTGTTTCAACTGCATCCACACCGCGATCGGCAACGTGTCGGACGCCGATTCGAGATCACGTTCCCGTTCGACGGACGCGTCCCACTGCAGTGTGGCTGGTGTGCGCAGCTGTTCAAACACGCTGGCGCTTTGTTGGGCACTGCTCGGGCGTCTGGTGCTCAGCATGTATGCACTGTTGGTGCTATTGTCGCCGTTCATCGTGTCGTCAATGGCGCTGGTTGTTGTCGTAATGATCAAGGGTATTTACTGGGATGATATAGCTGGATATAAGATATATATGACTTGGACAGCAAAAATGCAGAATATAACTGCAGCTGATGCGCGGAGGCGGTTTAATTTAACGGCGACTTTAATCAGCGTGTGTGATTGGTGCGCCGTGTTGCCGCGCTGACCACGATCAGTTTAGAGTTCATCTCGGTCCAAAGCGGCCTTTCCCTTTGGCTGCTGCTGCGGTGCGGTTCCAGTCTTGCCCGAGCCAAGCAGTGATTCAATTGCTGTAATCATATGAATGCATGTACAACATGTACAGACAAGTACAGCTCCCACGTACCTGACTTGTCGGCATCGCTCACATGCAGATGCGTGGGGAAGAGCACAGAGTACTTGACATACAACACACCCCGCGTGTCTGGCGAGTCCCGCATCGGCATTCCCAGATCATTCAGCACCTGGACAAAGCCTGTGACGTTAGGTATCCCACCGAAATGATTTGTTTGTTATGCACACCTGGAGGAGTTATCGACTGTCGGCTTAGTTTGACCACAGTGCCATCCAAATGCTTCACTTCATGAGTGAAACCATTAAGTGCCTGTCAAAGAAGATTAATGGTATATATTACAGCAATTCATCTATAACATGCCTCCACCAGCGTTATGGTCTCCTCCATGTGCAGATTGTGACCGCTGCGAGTAAAGATATTGTGCGGCGACGACTCAATGATAAAGTGTATGTCACCGGGCGAGTGGTCAGGCTTGGCATCGGCGGCCCCCTCAAATGTCTACATGGACGTATATAGTGTGAGTATATATAATGTTTTAGTTAAGAGATCACATGAAACGCACAATAACATCGCCAGTGTCCATGCCAGGCTCAATCGACACATCCAGAATCTCGGTGTCGCGCACAACCTTGGTACCGCGACACAGCGGGCACGCAGCCTTGACCACCTTGCCCTTACCCTGGCACTTGTCGCACCTGTAATGCAATTAGCATACTTTTACATAAATCTTCATATGTCACTTGCGTCGCCTGGATCTTCTGGTAGAAGCCGGGGGCAATCTGCTGCTGCATTATGCGCACACCGTGGCCACCACACACGGGACACGACTTGACATCGTCCGCGCTCTTGGCACCGCTACCATTGCACTGTGTGCACGTCACTTGCTTGTCCACTTCGACCTGCGCAAAGGTTATAGTTTCAATAGACAGATTTGAACCGTACATACCTCAATAACTTTCCCCTGGAACAGATCAACCAGACTAACTTCCAGCACCATCTTGACGCTGGGACTTTTGCGCTCTTGTGGCTCTGTGCGAGGTGTTGAATATATATAAGTGTGCTGTGCGCCACTGTATGCAACCAACCTTATCTGCGCCCAACGCCACCCACGAACCTGCGGTGAGCGTGTCAGTAACAGATTGACACCCACCCCCAACACACGTACTGGGCAAAGAAGGAAGACGGGTCATGGTGATGCTGACCGCCGCCCGCATCGGCGCGCTTCACGGCCTCCTCACCGCCGTGATCGTACAGCTTGCGCTTCTCGGGGTCCGAGAGCACTTGGTACGCGTTGGAAATCTCCATGAACAGGTCCTCATTCTTCTTCTTTTTCTTCTCGTCCGCGTTCCGGTTCTTGTCTGCAGCATAGTGTGCAATTAGAGAGTAGGAGTGAGAGAGAGAGAGAGAAAGAGAAAGAGAGCAGAGCAGAGCATCTCCACGCACCGGGATGGTACTTTACGGCCAGCCGCTTGTATGCACGGCTCAACTCCTCCGGCGAGGCACGCCTGCCCACCCCCAGCAGACTGTAGTAGTCCTGTGAAGCGGAGGACACACACTGCAGCAGCAGACTGACGGCAGCCACGGCGACCAGAAATGTCAGCCGGCGAACGCATTGCCTGGCCGGTCTCATCACGGCGATGTTTTCACGAAGAATTCAACACAATTGGACAAGTGCGATCTATCTATCTATCCAATGTGAGAGAGAGATGTGCCGTAGATGTTAAATAGCATGAATTGCCGACGATGTTTATTGGCATTACGGAGAAGTTACGGACCATTGGCATATCGAGCACGGTTTTCATCTATCCAAGCGGTAATTTGATCATTTCCAGCTGCTATTTCTCGACACTCATTTGGATCCCATGGGCAACCCTGCCGGCAAGCCCACTCCAAAATGTCCAAGTGCCCACCAATTACAGCAACAGCGGCTGTAGAACTCCAAGGATATTCATATTTCCGAGCCAACTTCAAAACTTCCAAAAGTCCATTAAACGCAGATATTGTACAAATATTATTGTCTCTAGGGCAGCCGTGCTCGAGTGCCCATTTCAGCACATGCTCATGCAGATTTTTGGCGGCATAGGTACTTGTGTGTTCATCCCATGGACAGTATTTAGCGCGCGCCCACTTAAGCACGTCCAAGTGCCCACCCCCAGCAGCAAAATCACATGTCCGTACATCCCACGGACAGCCACCAGTGCGTGCCCACTGCAGCACGGCCAAATGTCCATTAGAAGCCGCCTCAGAACAAGTTTCTCCATTCCACGGACAGTTGACGCTACGCAACCACTGCAACACTTTCAAATGACCGCCACGCGCCGCATTAGAGCATGTATTTTCATCCAACCTTGCATTTCCATTGCTGTGCAGCCACTTCAATGCCATCAGATAGCCGTCCAGTGCGGCATTATCTTCTGTAAAGGCCACGTTCTTGGCTCCCAACTCAAAAAGCCAATTAAGGTGATCTGCACCCTTGTCGCCCGCCATTATGGCATCCCAAACCCAACGTGGAGACTGGGTGAAATCAACTTGATCCTTCAGCAGTTGGACAAGATCAAAGCGGCGCGCCTCAGACGCGGCTCTGGCCACTTTCACCGGGACTGCACCACATTCCAGCGCGAATTTAGTTGCGTCGTGGGAGTATGCCGCCGCCGAGTAGCTTGTCTCAATGCATTCATGGTCGCGGAGGTACGCAGCTAATGCCTGCTTGTTCAATATGCCAAACACGCCAGACTTGGTATTGACATACTCCATTATACGTGTTCTTGTCAGATCGGTGTCGTATACACGTGCACCTGGCCACGGGAGTTCTTGCTTTTGCCGCTTTTGTTTGGATGGCTCTGAAAGCATCGGTTGTCCATGTTTTCTTGAGTTTTCCGCGTTTTCCGCAGAAAGCTCCGCGTCATCGATGGATGGTGTGGGCTGCTCGATATTGCGTGCCACCACTGGGCGTCGGACAGCGGCCTCATTAGCATCTCCACGCTTATTATCCCTGACTGGAACGGCAACACCCGGTGACGCAGCAAGAAGCAGTGCGACCAGGAGGAGTAGGATGCATTTTCCGCAGCACGCGTACTCCATTTTTTGTTTCGTCGCGTTGAAGGAATGGACAACGCGAGGGTTAAGGTCCAGGGTAACCATTTCCTTACCGTGCATTTATCATAATTGGCCATATTACTTGGCATTGGGTAAAATAAAAATTGAACTTGGCGGAAATATTTATTATTTACATTGCGTTAAATGTTTCAATGATTATGCGAATATTAGAATGTGAACTAAATAGCGTTTCCACCATGAAGCTATGGCGAGGTGCCGACAGTGAAGTTTTGCGAACGGCAAAGCATTCTAGCAATGATATGCCATCTATCGATATCAGATAAAGAATGGCCATGTGCCAACCACGTACTCCATCATTATATGTACATTTGTGTAGTTCAGCCAGAAGCATTGAGCAAGGATATTAAGGAGCCACAGTCAGCACACAATCATTCGCATAATGGACACCGCGGCCCCGGCATTGCAGAGCAGTAAGCACTCTGGGCACCCCCGGATGCCGCCACTCTCCAACAACAACTCTTACATCAATGTGTATAGCACTGCAGGCAACGCTGCTGGACAAGTGGCGCGCTCATCTGGACGCGTTGATCGACACCCAGGGCGCCGTGGATCTGTCGGTGCGCGAGTCGTACTTGGTATCTGCCGCAGATGGTGCCGGTACGTGTATGCAAGAGTATATCTATCTACATGCATGCATATGTTCCGATGGTGACACGTACGGCAGTGTCGGTGGGCGAGGCGGCCAGTAGTGCCAACTATGCAGATTCGTGGTTCCTGAAGAGGCTGCAGGCTGACCTCGGTGCCGGTGCTGCCAACAACAGCAACGATACTCTGTCGGCCGTGCTGTCCGTCAGTGCCATTGGCCGGGAAGTGGGCGAGCTGGGAGATTCGGTATTATCTTTGTTTATCTAATTATACTGAATTGACGTGTAACGTGCAGCTTCGAGACTCGCTGATTCCGTGGCTAAGTTTGGCGGGAGATGGGACGCTGCGTGAAGATGTGGACGCGGTGTTTGGCGAGAATGGCGGTGATGATTATGTCGGTGATCTGTCAGACGCGGATGATGGCAGTGATGAAGATGATTACATCGATAGAGAGAATAATGTCGGCGGTGAGGCAGATACCAAAAATGCTGACATGCCACCCCGAGATGCCACCAAGTTGATGCTGCGTGGTTTGGTAAAGCTGTCGCAAGTGGTGGCGGTTGTTCGACGTCTCTGCCGCGTGTTTGCGCACTCACTGGCCACCATGAATGCCGTGCTGAGTGGAGATGGTGTTGCGTCTAATTCGTCGTCCTCTGAGTCGTCATCATCACCGCTGCCGAAATGGGCCCGGCAGCCACTTGGAGGCGGTAGACGCAAGCGGGAAGGCAAGAGAATCAAGGGCGCGGCGTGGATGGCCGCCACCACCTTGCGGAATCCGTGGCCACCATACTGGAACTGCTGTTCAATGTGGAGGCGGCCGTGGCGGAGAATGTGGACCTCGTCAAGCACTGGAACGCATTTCGACACTCGATTGAAATGGCCGAGCAAACCAACACAGACACCGATGAGATGGATACGGCCGCGTATGCGCTGGTTTGCGCCCAGGTGGACGGCATTGATAGCACGCTGTTCCGAGACCGACTGGTGCGTGACTGTGTTGCCCAGTCAGCATCCGTGCGCAGTAGTCTCCGTATCGGCGCTGCCATTGGCGCCGTCATGGATGAGAGCCTGGAGCGACTGGCGCGCACAAAGTCCACTGGTATGTCAATGAATTAAAATATAGTCATGGTTGACACTTAAACAAGGTGGCCTCGAGTTCGGCTTACCCGGCACCGTTGGCCTCCTGCTTGTATGTCAAACATGCTGGCCCGAGGAGCAGGTGGACGCCCGCGCTCTGCGTCTGATCTCGGCCATCAGTAGACTGGTGCGTATTAATATTATTTAACTAATACTATATGACTTGACACTCACTGTTCAAAGATGCCCGCGGTGTCGATGCCCGGCAGAGTGCTGTGGCTGCTTGAACAGCAGTTCAAGTCACGGCTGCCCGACCTTGCCAAAGCTATCGACTGGGGTTCCACCCGCGCCATCACTGACGCAATGAAGGACTTTGAGCGTAGTTTACCGAGGTACCCTCAATATCACTTCATCCATCGGTACTCACTATCCGTACATCGCGATACAGTCAGGCACAGCGGTGGCAAGCGACAGTGACTGCGTGGCTGGCACGGATAGACAGCGGCATCTCATCCGCCATGTCGGTGGTGGAGATGCTGGAGGCGCGGCGCCTGCTCATCCTGCAAGGCCACCAGAACTCGGCCGCCATCCTGCACTGGCTCTCCAGTGGATTGCATCTGTTCACCGCGCACGGCCTCCCCGTCTCGTCCACGCTGATTGGGCCCATTTGCCACCTGCTTGCCTGTGCCAGGCAGTTGTCGGTGGCGCTGTGTCGCAAAAAGGAATTCATACGCGCCCACCTGCCCTTCATACTCAAGCACATTTCTCTTCAAATCTACTTGGCCATGCGTCGCATTGAGGTGATTAATTAGTATTTATGTATGTGTGATGTGATACTCACTTTGAGATCAGTTTGCCGAGCCGCAATCCGCCAAAGGCAATGGCGTTGACGTTGCAGTCAACATGCTGTTGTGCGCCGCTGTCTCGCTGGAAGGACCCTAAGCCAGCGCGTGGCGATAACCTGCATCAACGTGTTGCACAGGGCGGTAATGCTAATAATTGTTGTTCTTGAATGGCAATTCTTACTGCATGACAGCAAACAATTGATGACGCTGCGTGCAAGTCACTGCGGTCCCTCGTCGCATCATACCGCACTCTCACTGGGCAAACCGTGACAAGGTTTGTATAAAATGTTGTAGCTAGTTAGCAGAATACGCCATGTAATTGTAGTAGCAGCCGGGTGCGAGGAGAATTCTGCTTTCACAACCGAACTATCCTGCCTGCGTTTGCGCGAATCTACCTCTCGGGCACCTTCATGAAGACATGCGGAAACATTGTACCATTAGTGATTATGTCACTCGACGACGCCATGCAGTGGCTGCAAACTGTATACAAAGACTGGGAATCAGGCTCCGATACACCACCACGTCTTTTTAGGCGATATATCCTCTACACGCTGGAGAGAGTGAGAAGCTGCTGTCTACCTAAGGAATTATATTACTAATAATATCAACAGAATTTGATATTGCCGCTGTGCAAAGAAATAGAAGCCGATCTCCGATTGCAGGTGCACAGCCACCTGGGCGTGGACGGCCGGAACCCGCTTGTTGGCTCGACGTGGCGTGACTTGACAGATGTGATGCAATTGAATCCCGTCCGCTTCTGCGATCGCATTATTGATTTTCGCGGCAAGTTCCATGATGATTCATGTATCAGATGGATCTAACACTAATCTCAGAACGAGTGGCTAATTATCTGGACAAAGAATTTTATCGCCTGACCGCCATTGCCCCGCACGACTGGCTCAGCTACATGCAGATGCGGGCGATGGCCGAGGAAAAGTACGGCCTGCACCTGGTGGAGGTCCACCTGCCATCGGGAACTCTCGGACAGACGCTGGACCTGACCACCATCATGGAGCGGCTGCCACAGTTCTTGACCACATTCAACTACAGCCTGCATCAACAAGTGTTTTTTGAGACGGCGGCCGCTGCGTCGGACATGAAACACATCAATGTGCTGAGTGCGGCACATGCCGTATCCTCACTCAAGAAGCACAGTGCTGGGATCGTCGCCGCCTCGGCAAGTGTTTAATATACTGCATAATATATGCATTAACTATTTGCAGGTGGACACCGCGTATCAGCTGTTGCGGACAAAGTCGGCAGCTTGAACGAGTATCTGTACGACGACTATGTGCAATCATGCCTGATCCGCGAGGCGCGCTTCGTCAAAGAATCCGCCACGGACGCCAGTAGCTCCAGAGCGCTGTATCCGTACACACGCACCACGGTCGTCAGCAGCGCCCTGCTGAAACTCGGCACGGACTCTGATGGTTTGTCGTACTTGTCGCGATTCCACCAGCTGGTCACCGTGATCGGCAACGCAATTGGCCTGGTGCGAATGATGCGCCACTGCGAATTGGATGATGCGAGAGATGCTTCCCTGTTCATACCAGAGTGGGCGAGAAACAATATTGTCGTTGATGGTGGTGCCACAGAGGATTCCGAGCAGCGAAACAAGCTATTCGCGGATTCCACGAGGTAGGATATGTAAATATGGTAGGCACTACAATAGAGCAGAGACTAATATGCAGCATTCTGACCAGTGTCATCGAGTCGTATACGCGCGCTCTCTCGGATGGCAGCGACTATGTCAAAGTAGACATTCTAATAATGTCATTGAGGTACTAACTATCTGATTATCAGATGCTTGTGGATGTGTTTGCCGGGAACCTGCAACAGTCCAAGGCTGGCCATATGCGACACTTTTACCTGCTGGTGCCCACCATACTTGTCATGCACGCCGAAAACATGGTGCAGATCCGGGAAGAGTACTCCAGGCAGCGCACAGAGCCCGATGGCCGCTTCACTCAGGATGGCTTAATCGTTGGTGAGTGTAGTTGTATTGAAGCTTGAGATAAATAATTATCGCAGGCATTGCTTTTTGTCTGTGTGTGCTGCAGCAGCTACACCAATTCAAGGCATTAAACTTTTCGATGCAATACAGCAACACTTTCAGCCCAGTGGAGTGGACGGCGATCATGCACGCAACAGTCCCCGCCAGCTATCAAGAAGTTCTGTCGCAGCTGCGACTGGGTGGCCGCCGACGCCAACTCTCCAACGATAGCCTACAGTCCACCAGTCGGGGCAGCAGTGCACACTCTATCAGCCATCAGGGTGACAACGATGATGAACAGGCTGCTACTGCTGACAGGATGCCGTGGATTTCGTGGAGGGGCAGCAATGCCTTGTTGTTGGAATTTGGATCTGCTGCACAAGACGTTTGATGCGGCATTGATGTTGCTCACACCGAAATTGTCGCA
>JAZDSV010000098.1:0-31818 GCA_036784855.1 Aphelidium insulamus | reverse complement strand
ATCAATTAAATAATGGCGGCGGCGGCAGCGGCAACGGGCACTGCCAAGCAGCTTCGCGCCCTTGGTGAAGACATTTGGAAGTCCAAAGTGGACAAGTTTGTACGTGGACGTACCTATACTCTCTTCACCAGATGATGCACCCTCACATCGATACACTGCACTCTTGCACTGCACGCTGATACACCATGCACATGTGGACGACTAATGGATCGCACAGAGCGCGGAGCTGTTCACATTCACGTACGGCGCACTCGTGGTGCAGCTGTGTCGCGACTATGAGGACTACAACGAGGTCAACCGGCAGCTGGACAAGATGTAAATGCTATATGTGTATGCGCTTGTATGAACTTTGTGTCACGCAGGGGCCACAATATCGGCGTGCGGCTTATCGAGGACTTTTTGGCGCGGTCAGGCTTGCTGCGCTGCCAGGACTTTAAAGAGACTGCCGAGGTCATAAGCAAGGTATCGCATTGCTAGTGTGATATATAGTGTATCGTTCATTTACCACCAGGTCGGGTTCAAAATGTTCCTCAATGTCACGCCCACGGTGACAAACTGGTCGGCGGACGGGAAAGAGTGCTCGCTGCTGCTGGAGGACAACCCGCTGGCAGACATGGTGGAGTTGCCGCAGGGTCCCGCCGATCCATGTGGATTCCGTCCAGCCACGGCGGAGCTGTGGTACTCCAACATTCTGTGCGGTGTGCTGCGTGGTGCGCTGGAAATGGTGCAGGTGCAGGCCGAGGTGGCGTTCGTGAGTGATGTGCTGCGCGGCGATGACACCACGGAGTTGCGCATAAAGTTTGTGCGCATGCTGGACGAGCAGGGTCCGCCCGCCGAGGACTGATTGTTACAACTTGCGGTACATATATAGCGCTATTGCCTGTATATTATATGCATAACTATCTGTATGAATGCATTTCTATGTGTGTGTGTGTGTGTGTGTGTGTGTGTGTGTGTGTGTGTGTGTGTAGCAGTTACAAAGATCCAGTGACTTCGTCATATCTTTCACGATCACAGAAGTAACAATACAAGATTGCCGCATAGATACCGCACCCTACGCAGCAGTCCGCGAGAATTTCCAATGGTGAATCGCCCTCGTCAGTGTCTGACGGATATAGATCTTCACTCGGGGAGGCAATTGTACCGGTTGGTTCCCTGGCGATTAAGGATTCATAGCTGCCTGCGTGAGCCTCCTCCAATGCAATACGCGGTTCGATTGCAGCGATTTCGGTTGTAATCGGTGCTGCGTCACCTTGCAAAAGCCCTTGCATCTCCGCATCTGCAGCATACGTCGTCTGTGATGGACGAGGCGCCGCGTCCACGGCGGCAACGAGCAGCAGTAACGCGCACCAAAATGTCGGCGAGATATTTTTCATTTTTGAGCAAAAAGTGCACAAGGGGCGTGTAAATGTGGCTAAGGTTAATTGTTACAAAAAACATTGTAGACAGTTTCTTCCGGCTTGCACGCAACAATGGCCATATTGCGCGGGCTGGTATGTCGATTGAATACGGGCACCAGAGAGATGGTGGCCTGGGGGCCTAGTTGTTCGTGCAGGAACAGTGCGCGGTCCGCGAGTATGTGCGACTCGAGTACTCCAGCCACCATTGTACGCAGCATCCACACCAATGCCAATTTGTTCAGCGCTGCCGGTCCATACTCTGCACGCACTGCATCGATCTCGGCATCGCTGATGGCTAGAGCAGATATCGTGGCTGTTACTGCTGATGGATAGCGGCTGGAGATCCTGGTCAGCGATGCGCGAACGTACTGACGAAAGCACTGAAAGGCACCGGGTCGCAGCCGTCCCACAGAAAAATCGCATACCCGCAACTCTTGAAGCGCGTGTCTACGATAAAGCAGCACCTGCAACAGCGCGCGATAGTATAGCCGCCGTAGACTCGACGAGAGTGCCTGTGACGCGTGGTTTGCAACCTGTTCATCCTGCCACCGCCACGTGGCCTGACAGGCAAGCATGCGTGCCGGTGCGCTCAATTTGAGGCCGAGTCCAGTTGCATACTGCGACAATGGAAATGTCTTGCCGTCAGAGTGCGGTCCAGAGTCTGAAGATTGCTGAAGTAAATTGTAGCAGCAGCCAACATTAACAAGATTCCTTGCTTTCTTGTCGTGAATGAATGCTCGCAGCATGTGGGCACTCAAGTCGCCACAGGCGTCTACATAGCAGTCAAGCGTGATTATTCATGTATACATATAGTATATATGCAGATGAACATACGCAGTGACATGTAAGACCGAGACCGCCTGGCAGCGTCGGGTGCCAGAATTGATGACTCGGCGGCCATGCGATGTATGCAGCCAACAATCTGCGATGCACCGCCATCAATATGCAACGTCTGATAGTCGACGGCACCTGAATAATTGTGGATTGTGCCACTTGCAGCACTGCCGACAAGGCGCTGTCGCGCACCGCACGTTTGGGCATCTGAAGCATCCAGCGCAAGCACCTGATAGCCAAACTGTTCTGCAAGCACTTTACTCAAATATCCTTGACCCGCTCCAAAGTCCACCAGTAATGTTGGTGACTTCTTCATTGTCTTATCCGTAGTGTCAGTATCAGCAGCAGTAGTTGCAATCGCTGCGGCCTTGCTGGCGGAGACTGAGCGGTGAACTAGTTGGGACAGGAGATCAACTTCGTGGCGCTTCTTGTCCCGCATTAATCCACTGGACGCCGCACTCGGAGGCGGCATGGCAGCATCGGTATCGCAACTTCTGTTCAGCTGCAATACGCGACATCCGTGCAAATAACGGCGCATTGAATCGGGCATTGGCACAGGCAGAGCCATCTCCTCGGTGCATGCGGTCAGGGGAGACGCGTTCACCCACGCGCTCACGGCCAGCATCGTGTCGACGATTGCGGGATGTGGCATGTCGTCTTCCATATCGGTAGTGGCGCGTGACACGCACTCATCCATCCACGCGTGCCACTCGCCGGGGAACAGGTTGGGCAGATTGCAATGTACGCCGGCACCACTTGCACTCCTCCACGCATACTCCACAAACACGTCGACCGCGTGGAAGTGGTATACAAAGCCAAACTCGTTAAGAAACGCATCGATTCCATCCAGCAGTTGCTTCAAGTATTGGCGGCTGGCGGGTGGCATATTGAATTTCTTTTCGTCCACTGAGCAAACATGCCAAGTTGGAACTGCCTTCCATTTCCATAAAATGATGCATTTATCTTGGCCGTTGACCGCGGGTTTTCGGGCAGTGCCATAGTATGCACACAACGAGGTGTGCCTGTTGCATATGTGGGCCATGGGTTTGGCATGGACTGCGGAAAACTACATATCAGTGCTGCGTTATATTTTCTGGAGTAATTGCCCAACAAGCGCGAGCATAGTTGCATCTAGCAACGGTGCCATATCCGGTTTGGCTGGATAATACACACCTATGACAGACACGCAATCAATGCGACTGCTGATGTCAGTTGTGCGCTGATCACCCGCGCATAAATGCGTCTTAATTTCGTCAGCAGCAAGTGTGCGGGAATAGATATACATTATAAAGCCACGCGATAGCGTGTACTCCGAGCATATCTATTTGAAACGCGCTCTTTCCGCATGTCTGGTTGCATCCGGCTCGCGCGGCCCTGTTGAGCACTCGCTGCTTGCGCCGTGCGCAATCATCGGTCCCGAAACAGTTCGCGGAAACTTTGTTGTGTGTTCGGGTACATTACAACGTCTGCCATTTTCAAACGCTGCTTCAAGCAACACTGTCGCCGCTTAATGCGCCCTTCGAGATGGACCCCGACAGCGACCGTTTAGTGGGCCTCTATGGCCACGTTACAATTAAAAAATCGATCCCGCAACTCTTGCGCAACGCAATGGGCCTCTATGGCCACGTTATAATTAAAAAATCGATCCCGCAACTCTTGCGCAAACATCAGTCCAGCGCGTGGCCGGCGCGTTAAAGGCCTTGGCGGAATCGGAGCTCATTGTCGAAACACTTTCTTTCGCAGTTTTTTGCATCGGTATCGGGAGCGAAGAGTCGGTGCGTGGTAGCGAAATTCTGCGCAAGGTGCAGGGGGCAGTAACACTGTGGCCAGCCAACAGCATCATGTTCCTTGGCATGGTTGGTGCCAAGATTTTCGCCGGCGCTGACCTCGTCGAAGTGACGGGCGGCATTCGGGTACGCGTGTACGGCACGCACGAGCTGGCCGGTGTTCCAATGCCGGAGCCGGTGATCCCGCCGTCGAGACAGCGTCGCGATCGCCTGAAGGCAGCGGTCTAACCGATGACACTCTCACAAGATTGGCAGATCGCGGCTTCTCGGCGGATCAGATCGCCCAGCTCGTCCAGCTGGTAAATACGCGGCTGCAAAACTCGCAGCTAGAATTGCAAATAGAATTGCAAATTTCGCGATGAGAGCGGCGTCCCGGCGAACGACATTGCCAAGTTTTTCAGTCAATAATATAATGCCATGCTTGACGCATATTTTAATAGTTTGGCCGACTCTGTCGGCGTCGCAATCCACGGTTTTAAGATGTAGTTGTTGCATATGTCGTCTGGAGAAGCATATTGTTGCATCCGGCGATCAAAATGATCACTTGCGACTGGCGAAGAATTATAGTTGAATGATAAGAAGCCAGTGCGAGTATAGCCGCCGTAGACTCGAGGAAAGTGTCTGTGACGCGTGGTTTGCAACCTGTAATTTGCAAAGTGAATTGTTGGCACTGCCTTCCATTTCCATAAAACGATGCATTTATCTTGGCCGTTGGCCGCGGGTTTTCGGGCAGTGCCATAGTATACACACAACGAGGTGTGCCTGCTGCATATCTGGGCCATGGGTTTGGCATGGAGTGCGGAAAACTAAATAAATATCAGTGCTGAGTTATATTTTCTGGAGTACATAGTTGCATCTAGCAACGTTGCCATATCCTGTTTGGCTGTATAATAAACACCTTTGACACGCAATCAATACGACTGCTGATGTCAGTTGTGCGCTGATCACCCGCGCATAAATGCGTCTTAATTTCGTCAGCAGCAAGTGTGCGGGAATAGATACACATTATAAAGCCATGCTATTGTGGCACAATGTCAGTACATTCTCTTCGCGATTTGGCAGATGGCAGCGATTATACCAGGTATATCGCACAAATTCGCGATATACCTGCCCAAGTCACCGGGAAAGATAATCGTGGACACATTTTGATGTGAAATCACTCTCCGGCAGTGCCATTGTATGAACCCAACGCGGTGTGCCTGTCGGATATCTGGGTGGCGGGATCGACACCGAGGCTGGTAATCGACAATACCATGTTACGGGTATGGAATTTCCCGCATCCCAGTTATCTTGCCTAGATTCATAAACAAGAAGCGCACGGTATAGAGGCATCTGCAATGATCTGCATTAAACATTGTCAACGTGCATTGATTTTGCAATTTCTGATATTTATTGTGCTGCTATGTGCCATACATATTTACCAGATGTTCTGCTCGCATTTCAGTGAGCTGTATATGGGGATGTCATTTGTTTTGGCACCAATTGCTGATGTATTCCCGTTTGGATCTTTCCTGCTAGGTGCATGATTTGACAGTGGTATGTATTCCGGCTAAGAAATCCAATCACTTCTGCAATACCTGGCAGATTATAGAAAAGAAAAAATTCTCGACGCTCTAGACACAATTGACCCGTTTCCGCTTGATCTAGTCACAGAGCTGAAGGAAGAAACTGGCCTTGATGTCTCTTCACCTATTGATTACAATGTGGCTGGGCTACTCGACGGAGGACTGGAAGTCGCTTCGGAAAACGTCGGTTGGAAAGACGGCATTTCCATTTACAACACTTCATCCGAGCCATCACATTTTGCTGAATTATCGCGTGCAGGCACTCTGACGTCGGTTACTAGCGCCGCTCATCGGACGGCGGCTGAATTCTCAGTCGGCAATCAAGCGCGAGATAAAATGGGACTCGACTGCGCCAGATGTTCAAAACAGATCTGGAAGTCTGTTGTTTGCCTAAGTGGTAATTGTGCCGACGGTGACTTTATCGGAAAGGCTACTGTGGTGGACAAGTATGAACGAGTCTCTTTATACTCGGGAATTTGCACTTGCTACCCTTTGACGCTGACGTGAGGCGACGCGTAAGCCAAGAGGTTGAAAGGGAGATTGATTATTATGACACCACTGAATACTGAATTACTGAATACGCCGCAAAAGGGCAGAAGAATAGTCCCACAGTTGGTAGATAATCATCATATCTCCAACCGTCTGTGTCGATCTCATTGTGATGGCAAGATGGCTAAGGTTGCGGAATTTATTTTTGAGGAGAGCATTTGCTGGACAGCAAACGCCTCAATTGATATGACAGTTTTCAAAATTCGTCTACCCCAGAGTTGGACGATGCGAGATCAGCTCCTTCTGTTGCGAGTAAATGCCAGTTAACATTTTCGGTTCCCCGGCGATTTGACAGCATCGATTCCCGTATGGATATGGCCCCATTCCTGCTCAAGTCATTTAAAATGTGACTTAGGACATTTGGTACTAAAAACTAATTAACTCCCTCATTTTCGGGAGCGCCATAGTACGTGTGCCTGCTGCATATCTGGGCGATGGTTTGACATGGAGTGCGGAAAACTAAATTATCAGTGCTATTGACATGACATGATATTTTCTGGGGCACATTACCCAGATATTTTAAAATATGTAAAATCACATGAGAACGTTTCCTGCAGATCAAAGGTCAACATGGTTGACAGATGCCAATCATAAACTGACCAATCAGATGGCCGAGCGATGCTTTTCTTCTCAGTCGTCACTTCAATCGCTCTTTCACCATATCTCAAAACGACAAGCACTCGAATGGCCGCCAAGAAAGCTGAAATAATCGCGGCGCTGACCAAAAAGGTGTACCCGCCGCCATCCACCTTGATCGCCGAATTGAATGCAGTAGTGAACGAGGACGCGATCAATGCGCTAATCGCAATGTGGATTGGTCGCACCGAAGCGCAGTGGCTGCGCCGTCGCCCAATTGATGGCGATTCCATTTACAACGCGCTCCATCCGACCCGGAGTAAGTTGTGTGATTTTGCGATTCTGATGGCTCACTGCCTGCGCGTAGCCTCACCGAGTCCCCCTGTCAGTCGCAGCTCATCGGAGCGTAGCTTGAATTCGCAGCTGGCGCTCGAGAAAAGGTTGGCCTCAATTGCGCCAGACGTTCAGAAACAGATTTGGAAGTCTGTTGTTCGATTGAGGGGTGAATACGCCGATGGCGATTTCATCGGAACGGCTATTGTGGTGGACAAGGATGAAACCAGTCTCTACATTCTCACGAATTTGCACTTGCTGCCCTTTAGTGCTGATATGAAACGACGTGTCGGCGATGTTGTTTCACGGGAGATGGATCTATATGGCAGGGTTGCCGGTCACGTCAAAAAACAGAAAAAATCCCGCGACGTTGATGTTGAGTCCATTGATCCTCCAAAAGTGGCCATCGATCAGTACAGTGACGGAAAAGTGAATCAGGTTGCGGTTTTTGTTATCGACGAGAGTATCTGTTTTAAGGCAGACGCATCGATTGATATGATGATCTTTCAGATTCCTCTGCCCGACAACTGCACTCTGGAGCGATGCGACATCAGTTCATACTATTTCGACTCGATGCCAGTTCATATCTTTGGTTTCCCGGGCAATTTGGTAGATGCCACCAATTTTTCACACGATTACGCCATTATACCCGCACAAATTACCGGAAAAGATGATACGGGACAGATACTGATGTCCACACTGTCCACTCCTGGACTTTCCGGCAGTGCCATAGTTTGCACGCAACGCGGTGTGCCTGTCGCATATCTGGGTGGCGGGTTTGACGCGGAGTCTGGGAGTCAACAGTACCAGTGTTATGGATATGGCATTTTCCAGATTCCACATTACTTACCGCGGTTCATTAGCAAGAAGAGAAAAGCTTAGCGGCATTTGCACCTGTTATATGTAGCTAGCAAAATACACATTGTTTATGAGCCCGCATTGATTCTGATATCCCGCATAACTCTTTCATGCACTGGACGCAAGCGATTCTGCTGTAGATGTCACAGGCATGGCATACGAAAAACAACATAGCAGCATCGGACACGGAGAACGTTGTGCTTTAATGTGGCTATCTGCGCTGTTTTTTGTTGGACGGACGATGCGGAGGCGTAACAACTTTGGCAGTTTTCCTCGCACCATCTGCGGCAGTGCCATTCACCGCAGACGATGCCGCGCCGCCATTGCCATATAAATCGCTTGCGCCCTCAGCAGGACGGTGCTTGAATGCATCGATGGCACGTTGCCTGCCCGCCGTGTGTTCGACAATTGGTACACAGTACCCCAGTTGTTGTATGCGCTGCTTGCCCAGCACCTTCAGAGGGTAGTGCAGCGCCTCTGTGCTCACGGGAGCCTTCACATTGCCCGCCGCCAACTCTGGGACATAGCGGCGAATATACTCGCCTGTAGGGTCGAATCGTTCCGACTGTAGATGCGGGTTGAATACGCGAAAGTACGGCTGAGCGTCGGTGCCAGTGGACGCGGCCCATTGCCAGCCGCCATTATTAGAAGCCTGTGTGATAAGAGATGATTTAGGTACAAAATTAGAGATCACTGATTATACGCACTAGATCGCCATCAATGAGGTGGCGCATAAAGAAGCGTTCGCCGTGGCGCCAATCGTGCAGCAAATGCTTGGTGAGGAACGAGGCGACAATCATGCGGCATCGGTTGTGCATCCAGCCGGTCTCGCGCAACTGGCGCATAGCCGCGTCGACCATCGGGTAACCGGTGCGGCCCTGGCACCATGCATCAAAGTCGGATTGTTCAAAGCGCCACGGCACAGTCATCGTGTCCAGTTTGAAGGGTTTGTTCATGCACACACGCGGATACTCTACCAAAATGTGGCGATAAAAGTCGCGCCAAATCAGTTCCTGGATCCACGTGACAGCACCTACGAGTACAGTATTTAATTTATGTGCCTTTATGCCATGCCATTACATAGTTACCTTCACTGCCAGTGTCTAGCCTCCCATTGTTGGCATCTCGTGCTGCGGCAACGCACTGTTTGGCTGAGATGAGACCGGCGGCCAGGTACGCACTAAGCGCACTGGTGCCATCCCGTTTGGCGGGAAAGTCCCGGTCGGCCTTGTACTGCTTCAGCCGGAGACTCTTGACAAACTCTGACAGGCGTCGATGAGCCTCTGTCTCATCCGCAGGCCACAGTGCACCGATGCGCTTCAACCTGTCCTTGTTGTTGTCTTCAGTGTCCCAGCCGCCATAACCGATTGCATCGCACGTCTCTGGAACCACATCCGGCTTTACTTTATCGTCACCAGTGCTCAATGGCGCTTTCTGTGACGGAGCCGGGAACACGGCAAGAAGCTCGCTGTCACCGCGCACCGTGTCGAACCACGCCCGCTTGAATGGAGAGTAAATTGTGTACACCGAATTGGCGCTCTTGGACTGCGTAAAGCATATAATTATATATATATATATATATATAGTAAATGCAGGCACTGTGACAAGCAGCACTTACGCGCAGTGTCCCCGGGAGAACGACACACTGATCGTCAAACTGATGGCACTGCACTTTGGCGGCGGACAGCGCTACCTGCACGGTCTCGTCCCGCATCTGCTCATTCACTTCATACTGCCGGTTCCAGTAGACATCATGCACGCCGTGCTCGCGGCACAGCGCAGCCAGTGTGGCGGCAACTGCAGCGGCATCTGCTCTCCGGCCGGCATGGCCTTCAGTGCCGTTTACAGTGCGCACCAGTAGCGGCACTCGGCACTGCTGCCACAGTTGCCGGGACAGACTGCTGGCGGCACGCAGCATAAATTCCACTCGAACTTGTGCCACATCATGCCGGCGCCACTCGGACGGTGTCACCAGGAACACTGCCAGCGTACGGCCACCACCACCACCACCAGCGTCCTTGTTGGCAGCGATGGCAGCGGCAGCAGCGTGATGCAGTGCCGGATTGTCTCGCAGCCGCAAGTCCACGCGGAACCAGACCAAACTTGTGCGCGGCATTCTTGCAGGATATGTATCTTGTATCTGTGTGTGTGTGTGTGTGTGTGTGTGTGTGTGTGTGTATCTTGTATCTGTGTGTGTGTGTAACGGCTGCATGGCTGCGTGCCGCAACTATCTTCGCGGTGACGTAATCCACGTCATACATATAAGACGCCAGGGGCTGACACAAGTACAGGGTGCCCATCAAAAGTGCTAAAAATAGAACAGTGCACCTTTTCCCTTCAACACACAAACAGTGATGCACGAGCTTATTGCTACGTACTTGCGCGGAGAAGCGTCGAGTGACACGCTGCATCAGCTCTTTCAGCTCTTTGACGCGACCAACTGTAATGGAGTGTAAGCGGTGGTTGTTATTTTCCTACACATCTGCTAATCACGTGTGCAGACTAAGCCTGGCAGAGATTGATAAAGGTAACTTTTGTGGCAGCAACGTGCATTTACCATCCCGAGTACTCACCTGATAGCCATAATGACCTTATGGCCCGAGATGGCGTCTCGTAAACCTGGTACGGTTGCATGGTGGAAATATATTCAGCCTCATCTGACTCGCGACAGTGCTGCTACGTGCCTACAAAGCAGCCGACAGCAGTAACGACGGTTTTATCGGCGAGACAGAGTTTCTGACACTTCTCCAGTGGATTTCGACCATTTCCGACATTTTCGCACAGTTCAGTCTGCTGGACACTGACCACGATCATCGCATATCGAAAGAGGAGTTTATGGACAACTATGAGCGAGTGTCGACGTATTTGGGCTTACGATCTGGCTTTGATAGTTCTACTGCTGAACAAGTATTTGCTGAAATGGACAGCAATGGCGGTGGAATGATCTTATTTGACGAGCTCTGTCTGTACATGGCAAAAGTTCGATCCACTCAGGTGCCGTTGACCGAGCTGATCAAGGTTCCAGTTGCCGCCAACATAAGGGCCATAAAAGACCACACTGAAACAGTAACTGACAAGATCTCAACCGCAAATACGGCTTCAGATAAAGAATTCATGGCTGATGTGCAGAAACAAGATGAGATTCCGTCGTCAAATAACAACGGCTTTCCGTCGCGCCTTACTACTGACATGGTGCTGACCAAGGACCAGATTCATGCCATGTTTAAGCGATTCGACGCCACCAACAAAAACGGAATGTAAGACTTGTACTAAACGAAACCTGCCTCATCTTCTTACCACTTACCATGCAGCCTTTCGCTGGCAGAGATTGACAAGGCCATCATGGATTTGTACCCCGAGATGGCCAAGCACAAGCGAGCCTTGATGCGGGCTTACAAGTCGGCCGATCTGTCTGGCGATGGACTGATACAAGAAAAGGAGTTTGCTCAGCTGCTTTACTTCCTGGCGTATTATGATCTACTGCACGAAGAGTTTGCCAAGGCGGATACAGACGGTGACCACCGGCTCACGTTTGACGAGTATCTCATAATGGCCAGAAAATTGAATCCGGCTGCAAATGAAGCGGATATGCAGGCCGAGTTTGATGTCATGGACGCGAATGGCGGCGGGCTGGTATTATTTGACGAATTTTGCTGGCACAAGGCCAAGGGAAAGGTGCAGCCGGCGCCACCAACGTCTCCAAAGGCACCTAAGATAGCTCGCGTCAAATCTCAAACTGAAGTTAAATCAACTGCAAAAATATCATCCTCGGCGAGCGCAGTGAATAAGTCCGAAAAGTCATTGGCGCCAGCGTTTGCAGCCAAACCATCGCAGGCCTCAAACGGTACAACATCGTGAAGCAGAGTAATTTTCACTAATTCATCTTAGCCAAATCCGGTTTTCCAAGCAAGCTGACAACGGACATGATGCTGACCAAGGAGCAGGTTCATGTAATTTTTCAGCGATTTGACGTCATCAACAACAACGGAATGTAAGACTTGCACTAAACGAGACCTGTCTCATCTTCTTACCACTTGCCATGCAGCCTTTCGCTGGCGGAGATTGACAAGGCCATCATGGATTTGTACCCAGAGATGGCAAAACACAAGCGAGCATTGATGCGAGCTTACAAGTCTGCAGACCTGACTGGCGATGGCTTAATTCAGGAAAAGGAGTTTGCACAACTGCTCTATTTCTTGGCCTACTATGATCTGCTTCACGAAGAGTTTGCCAAGACGGATACAGACGGTGACCACCGGCTCACGTTTGACGAGTATCTCGTAATGGCGAGGAAAGTGGATCCGGCTGCCAATGAAGCGGATATGCAGGCCGAGTTTGATGCCATGGACGCGAATGGCGGCGGGCTGGTATTATTTGACGAATTTTGCTGGCACAAGGCCAAGGGAAAGGTGCAGCCAGCGCCGTTAATTCCTCCAAAACCCGAGCAGTCTCGCGTCAAATCTGCAGTCCAATCAACCACCAAATTATCACTTTCGGCGAGCGCAGTGAATAAGTCCGAAAAGTCAATGGTGCCAGCGTCTGCAGCCAAACCATTGCGGGCCGCAAACGGTACAGCAATTATGAATCCAGTTTAATTTTCACTAATTAGCTTAGCCAAATCTGGGTTTCCGGCTACGCTGACAACGGACATGGTGTTGACCAACGATCAGATTCATGCCATGTTCCAACGATTCGACGCCACCAACAATAACGGAATGTACGTACTTCTAATACTTCTGCCTATTTAACTTACCAATAGCCTATCACTGGCGGAGATTGACAAAGCCATCATGGATCTGTATCCCGAGATGTCTAAACACAAGCGAGCGTTGATGCGGGCATACAAGTCGGCAGACCTCACTGGAGATGGCTTAATTCAGGAAAAGGAGTTCGCACAACTACTCTATTTCTTGGCCTACTATGATCTGCTTCACGAAGAGTTTGCCAAGACGGATACAGACGGTGATCACCGGCTCACGTTTGAGGAGTACCTTGTTATGGCGAGAAAAGCTGATCCTCATGCAAGTGAGGCGGCAATTAGAACGGAGTTCAACGAAATGGACTCGAATGGAGGCGGCATCATTTTGTTTGATGAATTTTGTTGGTACAAGGCCAAGAGCAAAACTGCTCCAAAAATTAACAAGCTCACTCAATTACCTCGCACCGCGGATAAGGATGTGAGCAAGCCTGAACGAGAAAATTGGGTCGCTAGTAGGCTCAAGTCCGAGACTGCGGTTCAATCACGACCTCACACACCTCAGAGCAGTGTTCTGCCTCCTGTCGGACATTCTAAAAGTCATCAACGACAAAACAGCGTTGACAGCAACAGTGCTCCGACTAATCACTCCCAGGGCAGAAGAACCTTGGCACCGCTGAGTGCAAGGAAAGCGTCGACCGTCTCCACTACATCTGAGGGCTGTGCCGATGCCTCGAGCAGAATCACAACACCAGCTTCCACGGCAAGTAGCAGCGCTGGACCAGAGATGCTCCTGCGGGCAGAGATCCAGTCACTGGAGCGCAAACTGGCACTGGAACATTTGGAGAAGAAGCGGCTGGAGGCCAGCGTGGAAATCCTGCTGAACCAAGTGGAAGAGTTGGGTGGCAGCGTGCAGGACGCCCGTGTACTAAAACATCGCGCGGGAGTGGAAGCACTGCACAACCTGAACTTGCAACTGCAACAGAAACTGAACACTGAACGCCAGCTGTACTATGAGCTGAGCATGCAGTTGCAGCAAGCCAGCGCCAACAACAAGCAAGCTAATTTGGACGCCACCAGGAGTGCGATGGAGGAACAGCGCCGCAGTCGATCTAACCAGCTGGGTGTGCTGCAGCGAGATGTTCAAATGACCAGACTGGAGAAAATGCAACTGGAGTCTCACTTCGATGAAGTCAGCCGCAAACTAGCCTCGGAGCAAGAGGTACAAAATTATACTATTATAGCTGGTAAATATAGCATTATTAATTCACGCAGAGATCCCGCCGTCTCAGCGAAGAGGTGACTACACTGAAGGCGCAAATTCGCTTCCAGTCTCGGCCAAAGCCTTCATTTTAGCTGTGGTGTTATACTAGTCAATACATAGTCAATTAGCAGTCAAAATATATGATATGCTAATATTTACTCCATCAAACTGCCAAGACTGCCTGACACACTATGCATTGTGCCACACACAGAAACACGAAACAAATATCTAACGGTATATATACATATATATCACGATGTAAATAACTGTGAAATAACTCAAGAATGCAAGACTGAACTGTTCCCCAACACGGATACAATACAGACAATACAATACAGACACGGCGGCTGTTTGCAATTGCACTTGCACACACTCCAGTCAGCGCAAATGTCTTCCACGGCTGGAACTGCAAGCAGCGCCGGCACCGGCTCATCGGCCACCACCACCACCACCCCGGCACCCATAGACTCTGGCAGCGGCGGTCAAAAGTCTACCACCACTACCCACCACACCGGCCCGCTGTCACCGACGTCTCGTCCGCCGGGGGCCCGTCGCACCATCCTGGTGGCGGTGGACGGGTCGGACCACTCCAAGTACGCGTTCAAGTGGAGCCTGGACAACATTGTGCGACCGAACGGCGAGGACTGGGTGGTGCTGATCACCTCCAAGGGAACATCGTCATCGGACGGCAAGGGCAGCAACCAGGCCTGGTCCGAGGTCAGCTTCAGCGAGGAGCCCACCGGCAAGAACGCCGAAGTGGAGCGGGCGGTTCGTTCATAGTTCATACATATTATGATAATGTGGTATACTAATGTTTTATACAGGAGAGAAGCCGCATCCACAACATGCTGGGCGCGTATAACAGCGAACTGTCACGCAAAATGATACCCGGCCGGACCGTGGTGCTGCAGGGAGATGCCCGACAGGGACTGGTGGGCAAAGCGGGTGCCCTCCACGCCGACATGATGATTATGGGCAGTCGTGGCATGGGCACTGTCAAGAAGTACTACTATATATATATATATATAGTATTAAGACTATACAATCAATAGCTAACACCACGCATAGGGCCATCATTGGCAGTGTGTCGGACCATTGCGTCAACAATGCGCCGTGTCCAGTGTTGATTGTGCGCAAGCCCAACTAGTGTCACAGAAGTATTGCGTCCAAGTGCACACACAACAAATATAATTTTGCTTACTAATGCTTTATACAGTTAATTCCGTGTAAATAGAGTCGGAATTAACTGTATATATATTGTGTCCTATGTGTGGAACTAAGTCCAGTCTCATTACGTGTAAGATAATTGATCATACCGTATACACCAACATTACGTAAGATGGGTGATAAATGTCATCTATTGCAATATTGGTGTATATAGTGTGTATCTTGATAACAGTTGTATATCGTGGACGGAATGCGGGCAACGCAGACAGCGGACACATATTCTAACCCTGAGAAAAGAAGTCTATACAAGCACATTAGCACAGACAGAATAACAACTCAGTGACACAGACACAGACACAGACACTCAGACACAGACAGACAGACAAACAGTGCAATGCAACCCGCACAACACGGCACCGGCAACCGGGCACCCACGCAGACTTCTCTGCTGCGCTTCTTTCAACCAAGTGGTGGTGCCAGCGGTGGTGGTGCCGTCAGCTGTCGTCGACCAGCTGTTCCGAACGCTACTTTTGCAATTGTCGGCCCCACTGACGACATTGTCGACCTGACTCCAGCTCCAGTCGTGCTGGCCATTAAGAGCCACGACCAGCAGGTGCAAAGGCAACGCTGGCAGCACGGGATATGGCAGAATGTGGATGCCACTCTGCCGACACCGCTACGTGCAATGCCGCGCCCGACTGTCACCACCGCCACCATTAACAGCAACCATAACAGCCACAACAGCCATAACAGCTCCATTACACAGCCACCACCGCTGATACCGCCACCCTTGACACCCGTGCCCTACATCAACATTACAAGTGGTGACAGCGGCGGCGATGCCGGCAAGCAGATGCACCACCACCGCCTGCCCGTGGATGAGTGGATGGAGTGGCTGTCGGTGCAGCACTTTGTCACGGCCTTTCCAACACTGGTGCTCCGTGGAGATGCTGACAGCGGCGACAGAGATCCAGCTTTGGATGTTATTACCGGCAAGTGGCTGATGGTGGTGATGCACACAGTCACACAGACGCTGACTGACGGTGTAGACGGCGCAGATGGCACATTCATGTCGGCGGTGGCACTGCGGCCAAACAGTTGGCAGAGTGCGGCGGTGGCGGCGACTGTCATGCGGGTGGCCGTGCGTGGTGGTCTTGCTGACAGTCGTCACAATAGCGGTTGCAGTGATGGCCACTTTGGGGTGGCACCAGCGGGTGTCACGGCTGCCACTCTGCCGGCCATACTGCGTGCCAGCACTCCCACTCATGGTGATGGGTGTCATGGACATACGGATGAGTGGACGGGGCTCTCGGGGCAGCAAGTGCGGTCGGTCTGGCGTCTGATCCTCGACCAGGTGCTGGACAGTGATGAGTGGTCGGCGCACATTGCCGGCCAGCGCGTTGCCGCCACCAAGAAGCGATGCAGCAGTAGTAGCAGTAGTAATAGTGCTGTCACTGCTGGTGTGTCGGAGACTGCCGAGACGGTCACGGCAGACAGTGAGGCTGTGCGCGCGGCGGCCAAGCGAGAGTTGAAGGCGCTGCGTGGGGAACCGTTTGCCGAAGTGCTGGGTGCCGATAGACACGGCCGCCTCTACTGGTGGCTGGACACGTTCGGGGCGCTGCTGGTGGAGGGGCACCGTGGTGTGGATGATAAACAACACACCGCATGCCAGCTGGTTCCTGGTGGATGGGAGCGCGGCTCTGGCACGGCTGATTGCCTCACTGGACCCAGTGGACAGCAAGTCTGCGGAGCGGCTGCTACGACAGAAGCTACGGGACCGCACCGCTAAACTGTCGGCCGCCATGCGCACCACACTGCCACGGTGGCGCCATCTGTTTCTGCGCGGCATCAAGCAGTCGCAAGCACAGAATGGTAATCGGAGTGTTCTCGGCGACACGGAGGCGGTATCGTCGGCACTGTGCTGCATAGATATCACACCGCCGACAGTCGACACTCTCAGTACCTGCGGCGGCAGTCTTACGGGAGACACTAGTGACTCGTGGCAAACACACGCACTGGGAGAGTGCCGACGCCGCTGGAATTCCAGTGTGGGCACCACCCTGCTGGGTGCGATTGTGCAGCACGTGGCCACCATCACCTCGCAGTCCATGCGACGCGCCATCCTGGCCACCACCGTCACCGAAATCACCACACTACCCATTTCGGCAGATACGTGGACCAAGCGGGAACAGTTCCGGGAGGGGTTGGCACAGCTGTTTGTCGCGGTCGGCCCGCGGTTCTTTACATGTCGCCAGGGCACTGATTTGTCGTCGACTCAGTCCTCGGTGCAGTCCACAACGCCATGTCCATGTGGATGCAGTCACTTTAAGGCAGACAGTGAAAACAGTGGTGCTGGTGCTGGAGCTGTGCAGCTTACACCGCGACAACTCTGGTCGCAGCACTTGCACTCTACTATGGACACCGTGGACTGCAGCTGGTCATCGCTGGCACTGCTGTTGTGGCGTACAGAGTATCACATGCGTGCACTGGCCGAGTATGCCTTACAGCAGTGTCCCACCAGCAATGATGCACAAGAATCTATTTCAGAGTCGAATAGTGGCGACAGGAAGAGGCGACTGGGCGTAGAATATGGCGGTTCAGACAGCGATGATGATGTCGTGGAGGTAACATGTGATGTTTATATAGTTGCAAATATGTATTGATGTAATAGGTGTGCCGACGGTCAAGCAGACTGCGATCCATGGAGGAGAAGGCAGCGCGGGAAAAGGAAAAGACTCGCGGTAGTATCAGCAGGTTGCAGCAGCGGCGATCATCAGCGTGCATCGGCAGCAGTGGCTCGGATGATGATGCCGACGACGAGGCAATAACACTGTCGGATGATGACTCGTTCTGATGTGATATTGTTGGAATCGTTTTATTTAATCAATAAACAAAATCTATAATGTCCACTCAAAGGTTGGATGTCCGTGACTCTTTGTGTGTTCCCGTATGCAATCCGTAGAAGTAGTTGGACGTTTGACACCCTACCCAGATGTCCTGCTTTTTTACGCCGCCTTATCACCGGATTGTCGGTCGAAACGCATTGTTACCACCAAGTGATTAATCAGATCACACCCGCGATGAGTCACACTTGCAGACGCGTCATAAACACGGCGGCCACGCGATTCAAGATTCAAGAAACAGTTTCAATGCACGCGCGACTTGCCAAGTGGCCTCCGCCAATGGTTTCGATTAGAAGAGTCCCACTGCCACGCTCTGTGGTGTCTGCACAGCCTGGCAGATGTCTTTCCTCGCATGCGAGTCAGCATGCCCACAGTATGCAGCACACTCCCGCAAATGCTCCGCCTCATCAGTATCCACACGTATCCGCGGCACGCCGCGAAACAGCAGCCAAGAAGGCGGCGGACGACGACGCCATCTGGTCCCCTACCAATACTACCGCGCTGGATGGTGATGGATACTGCGGCGGCCGCTCCCAGAAGACTCAGTCCACCACAACCACCGACACCGATATCGCCAAGCACACCACCAGCACAACGACAACGACAACTGCTAATGGTTCCTCTATGGGTTCTCCCGCTGATGACAGCAGCCATGAGTCAGGCCCCCGCCAAGTTACACATCCCACTGACCATCAGCGCCCCGACAAGAAACACGGACACCACACGGACTCGCACCACAAACATCACACGCCAAGTAGCACGAGCTGGCGCGACGAAGCTTCCAAGGAGCAGAAACTCGGCTCCGAGTCTACGTGGCTCGGCGGATCGGGTTAGTTGCTGACAGTCGTGGTCTGTTCAGTTTCAGCGCTGTATATGCACCACTTGATGCTGAATGTAAATAGATGGAATGTATTTGCATGCTTAGACTTCCAGGAGCACTTCCTGCTGTGGTTGCACTGCGCTCGATTTGTAAAACGCATTGCCGTTCTGGTCGTGTAATTGAACAAAGTACGACTTGTCCGACTCCGCTGGCAACGGATCTTGGAACCGCGCCGTGTGTTTCCTCTCCTTACTAGTCCTGCCCGCATATAGCCTTCCAAGTGACTGCGGAATGCTATGGACGCTGGCAAGACTTTGCAGGGCGGGAATAATGTTCTTTAGACTGGGGTCGTCCAATAATTTGTAGTACCACTTGTTAATGACGATGGCATTGTTGGGCTGCAGAGATGAGGCAACCATGTTGTCATCCAGTAGCACAATGCGGTTCATGTCTCGCTTGAAAATCTCCAAGTTCTTGATGAAATCCATTCTATATTTAATGCATGAGTGTCGATACAGTGCTTGTTGTATGATTTTCTCGCCAAACAAATTGTTGATGTAGTCCACAACGGGTTGTGCGCCATCTTGTGCAGAGGCGGTAAACACCACAACTAGGGCGAGAGTGTGTGAGTATATATTGTGCAATCTCTTTATGTACATACTCTCATAGATGCTGCTCATGGCGCGCAAGAAATCCATCAAATACGGCCGAAAGTACACAATTTGAAGTCGTATTCCACCATATCGTCTAAAAATGCATTTGAGTTCGTTTTCATTGTCCTCGTTTAATCTATCACATTTACCGATTGAATTTGGGTTGAATTGCGTCAAAGGCTTTACAATTAGCCGGGCGTATCACAATTATAACAGTGTATATACCTTGGTACGGTGGCGATCAAGAATGGTCTGGTCCAAGTCCAACACCAACGTCGGTTTATTTGAATTTCTATTTGTTCGTAACAAAATCTGTTCCCATACACTTGGCACGACATCTTGAATGGCGGTAAAGAATCCACTTTCAGCAACCTCATTAGTATCATAGTTGATCACTTTGTACTGAATCGGCTTCCACAGTGAGATGTCTCCGCGGATGGTGGCGGACAGGCTTCCCAAGCGGATTTGAACGTTGGTGATGGCGAACGTGCCCAGAAAGAATTCCACTGAAGACAAAGAAACCCATAAAAGATCGTTGGATTCTTGTCGCCGTATCTGTAGCAGATATTTCTGGTTATGAATAACATGGTTTATCACTGTGCTCATATCCAGCATTGCAGTGTACATGGCGTGGCCAGCGTAATTGAATTCCACGGTGTCACTACTCCACAGCACCTGTTCATTGTCATGATCGACAATACGGACATCCAGAGTGTGAGAATATATGGTAGATTCGGCATCTGATGGAATGTTCAATTCGACCTTGAGCGTGTTGTCCGGCTGAATGTATGCCAATTGGAGTACTCGTGGCGCCACAACCGTCACTGTCAACCAGTTATTAGGTATTTATAAATACCTAATAAATACCTAATTTGTGTCATGTATACATGACACAAATATATATCTGTACACACCTTTCGATAGTGCAACAGTCACGAGAGTAGCACCGGCCAGGATAAAGTCAAGCAGATGCATATTTGCTGAATGGACTGTTAATATGGTGCTCCACGACGGAGATTGACAGCCACTTGAGCGTCCACCAGATCGCGATCGATCGGGCCAATCACGTTGGCGGATCCCTGCCATCATTGGCGGCCGCTCCACATATGTATACATGCACTTTTGGCAAATACTACAAATCCTTTGACACATACATACATCACTAAATTGGCAATAATTAGAATTTAATGACACAATTACTACGCCCCCAACTAGCTGTCGGCCGCCATTGGTGGTGGCAGGTCAACTTGCGCCGAGGTTTCATGTTCTTGTTCGCGTTCTTGTTCTTGTTCTTGTCCTTGTTGCTGTTCTTGAAATGATTGCTGCAGATCTTGTGATGGTCCTTGCACGGGCAACTGTTGCTGCTGCTGCACTTGCTGTGTCTCTTGAGTCGCTTGCTGCTGCTGGTCTGAACGTTGAGCCGTCTGCGAACCGGGACGTTCTGCGCGCAGACGAGGCATCGGATGGCTGTGCGGCTGCCACTCGGCCGGCAACAGGTACGGCGCGGCCGGTCCAAAGTTGCTGTTCTTGCCGAATGGTCTGCGCTTGGCACCGGCCATGCGGCGCCGTGCATTGATGAACCAGTTGCTCACTTGCGTCAGAGTCAGGCCGTACACCTCGCAAAAGTAGCGCTTCACCTCGCCGCACGGATACGGATCCGTCAGGTGTTTCTGCATCCACTCGGTCAGTGCCAGCGTGGCGCTGGGGCTTAGCCGGCGACTGGGCTGCGTCTGGCCCATGGGTATCATGCGGCCGTCCACCACGCTGAACGGGGGCAGCACTTGGTGGCCGGGTGGCGTCGCCGTGTTGGGAATAAGATGCTTGACGCGGCTAGTATTATTACTGCTGGCGCCTGCCTTGGGCGGTGTGGGCGGCGAGGAGTCGGCTGCGGCCTCGTCCGACGCAGCCGAGGCAAGGCGGGCAAGCACGCGCGACAGTGGCGGCAGCGTGCAGTGGCCTGTCACGTCAGCCGCGTCTTGATGACTTGCGGCATTATCTCCACCTTCATACTCGTCGTCGTCGTCGTCGTCGTCGTCATCGTCGTCTTCCAGGCGCTTGCGGCGACTGCTCTGCCGTCTCGTGGTCGACCGTGGACGCTTCTTTGGCCGCGGCTGTCGTCTGCCGTTGCCAATGCTGAAATCTTCGTCTTCATCGTTGTCATCCTCGTCCTGAGAGTCCAGGGCAGAGCCGGGCGACGCGGGCCGCTTATTGGCACTGGCGCGGTGACGAAGTGGCCGAGTGGATGTTGGACGCGCCTTGTGCACAACCGTATCTGCGGCAGTAATAGGAGGCGTCGGTGGCGGCGAAGGCGACGGTGTGGTCAGTCGTCGCTGCGGCAGCAACGTCCGCACATGCTGCCGTGATTGTAATGGGGAGGGTGGCGGTGGCGGGTATGGCAGAGAACTTGCAATCGACGGCGGCATTCGTGGGTAGTGGTGGAGGTGGTTGAAGCTGTGTGGGCGGTGGACGAGGTGTTGGTGAAGGTGTGGCGTGTGCTGCATGTCCAGCGGACTTGGCAGCGACGGCATTGAGCGCGCGTCAGGCCACGGTGACTGCGCCGACTCCAGGCGAAATGTCGACTTGGCAGCAGACGCATTACCACCACCAGCATTACTACCAGCAGCAGCAGTACCAACAATCGAAGCGGTCTGGGGAGACTCTTGGCGCGCGCTGTGCACCAGCAGCTGCAGCGACGGCATCCGACTCGCCGCTGACATTGTGGCGTCGATGCGTGATTGTGTGCGCGCGTGTGGCTTGACTGATTGATTGATGTGGAACAATGCGCGCTGTAATAAACAGTTTTGCGTGTGTGGCTTAGCACTTCATTTGTTGTCTATTGCTGGTATGTTGATGGGACAGCAGTGTGTATTTCTGTCATTCAGTAAATATGAGACAGCTTTGTGAATGTACGATATGTATATATAGCATTACTCGTAATCAACCGCACACACGTCGCGAAGCATGTCTTGTGGCTTTACACTGACTCTGTAAGCGCGTGCGGAGCATCAGTGGAAATAAAGATTTTCAAGCTCTGTATTGATAAATATATATCGCGAACTTTCCTAATCCAACTAACAAGTTATTTTGTTGGCCTTACAACTGGACTTCGTTCTCGATCAGTTCAACAAATCGAGGTGAGGAACGACCCTTGGCCATGTGAAGCAATTGCGGAAGATTGCTTGGTTGGAAAATATAGCCAGGTCGAGAGCGAGCAATACTCAGTAGCGCCTCAGTAATTGCAACATTGCAATTCATGATAGACAGCATAAGTGGAGTATGTTTAGCATTGTTTTTCCAATGCAAGTCGGAGCCAGCGCGCATCAGCAATACCACATTTTGCAACATGCTTCCCAGAACTGCATCATGTAGTGGCGTGTTGCCCGCAATGTCTTGCTGCACTGATAGTTCCGTATCGGCACCTGGCATGAATGCAAGCCACGATCTTTTTCTACTCTTCTTTGGCTGGTACTGCAATAAAAATTGCACAACTCTAGGATCCGCTTGTTCAGCCGCTGCAATATGAAGAGCAGTTAATCCACCTTCATTTCGTGCCACCAGCAGTTCTAGCGGGTCTGCAGCACGCTTTAAGATATACTCCACAGACCCTAATGCCCCTGCGCGCACTGCATCGTGCAATAGCGAGACAGAATTAGGGTTTGGTTCGCGATCAAGTTGCCCATCCAAGTTGTCCGCAATAGCCAGTTGTTTTAGACTAAGATCGCTGACATCATCACACCGAGTAAGCAGGTAGTTGGCAGCACTGCTCTGGTAATGGTCCACCGCCTCTTTGAATGCAGCTTTGATGTCATCGGGTGAAATCGAATTTGTGCCAATGAGATCAGAAATTACGTCGCGTGAAGCACCGTACTTTGCTGCCAGCAACAATTTTTCAGCCGCACCTGCTTCATGTTTGCTTAGCGCTCCATAATCGATTAGCACTTTACGTGTTAACCTGTGATTCCTGCTATCGCGCCATTCTATTGACTCGGCTAATGGCGATCGTTTCTGCTCGTTTTTTTGTTCAATGAGTCGAGGAGCAACTTGCAAGAACGCCTCAACGACATCCTTGCGGCCTAGCCGAATGGCGAAGTGGATGGGAAAAGTATCTGTAGGTTCCATTTGTTCGATAAGCAGGAATGGCATCGCTTTGGCAAGGAAAACGACGCATTCTACGTCATTGTCCGAAATCGCCTCGTAGATCATCTTCAGAAAGGCGGGCTTAAATTGCGCCCACTGCGCAATCTTGTTTCGTTGATCATCTGGAAAGTGGCTCAACACTTGCCGGGCGAGAAAGCACGACCCAGACTTGGCAATGACTGGAATGTAGAAATAATCTGGAAAACTTGATTCCAAAAGTTGTTTGAGTAGATCCGATGTGACCGTCAAATCGCGTATAGAAAGCTCTTGAAGTGACGGCACCTCACCGTTGTCCACCTGAGAACTAGGCACATCTGCAGCCCCATCAGTGCCATCCGGGAATGCGCGAGCGGCGAGGGCGAACGCGAGTAGTACGAGAAAATGCTGCCAATAGTTCATCTAATGATTTTTTGAAAACGTTGCGCGTCGGGCTGCAGCGCTGGGCTCGTGTAATCACTACGGCGTTTGATTGGACGATCGCGCCTCCTGTGCCTGAGTAATAATTATTAAGTTCAATTTGCGCCTCTATTTCGCTCACTCGCAGTCGCAGTTGTTCGTATACTTGTGCATTCGTGGCCATACATCTCGATTTCATTGCTTATCAGTTCGACGAATCGAGCATAAGTGCGCTTTTTAGCTTCAATAAGCAACTGCTGGAGATTTTTCGGCCTAAATATGTAGCCGGATTGAGCGCGAGCACCCCTCAATAAAGCCTCGGTTATAGCCACATTTGACCGTATCACAGAGACTAAAAGTGGACTCGGTCGTTCAAAATCACACTCAGCGTTCATGTCTGCACCAGCGTGCATCAGCGCCACCACATTTTGTAGTCTGTCATTCGCAACTGCATCATGTAGTACCTCTTTACCAATGTTATCGTGCTGCGCCAGCCCGTGATAGTTGACTTGAAAGCAATCCAAGATCGTTTTGTACTTTTTTCCGGCTGGTACTTCAATAATAATTGTACAACTCTCGGATCCGATTGTTCAGACGCTGCGACGTGAAGAGCGGTTTTCCCGGCGGTATCGCGTTCCATCAACAATGCCACGGGGTCTACAGCACGCTCCAAGATATAATCTGCTGATCCCAGTGCCCCGGCGCGAATTGAATCGCGCAACAATCCGACTTGATAATCATATGCAATGCGACCAAGCTGTCCAACAAGGCTGTCGGCAATAGCCAGTTGGCTTGTGTCAAGATCACTGCAATCGGGTAGCCAGGAAAGCAAGCAGTTGGCAGCAGTACTGTGGAAATGCTTCACCGCCTCTTTGAATGCAGCTTTGATGTCATTGGGTGAAATTGGATTCATGTTCGATTTAATAAGGCCTGAAATAATGTCTCGTGAAGCGCCGTATTTTGCCGCCAGCATCAGCTTATGGGCGAAAGTTGCTTCATAGTTGTCCAGAGCGCCATGCTCGATAAAAACTTGATTTGTCAACATGTGGTGGTGAAAACGGAATCCTATGGATGAGTAAAATGGCGTGCAGTAGTTTGGATGTTTGAGGTCGCGCTGCGACGGATGGATATTCAAATTGCCCTGATCACATCTTCTCGACCCAGGAAGGCTGCGTGGTGAATGGGGCACGTGGCTACGGATTCGATGTAATCGGACATGCGGCATCTCGTACGAGTGGTCAGAAGGAATGGCATCGCGTTAGCAAGAAATATGACACACTCCAAGTCGTTATGTCGGATTGCATCGCCAAGCATCTCCTCAAAGGCGGCAATAAATTGCGGCCTCTGCACGAAATCGTCTCGATCTTCATTTGGGAACTGGCTCAATACTTGACGGGCAAGGTGACACGAGCCCGTCTCGGCCAGAATGGGAATGTATAACTGCTCTGGAACGGCTAACAGTAGTAATTGGCGGTCCAGCCTGCCCGCCGTTGTCATCAAGGCGCGGATGGAAAGCTCTTTGAGTGGAGGCACCATATCAGCCGTTGCCGAGAGGTCATGATTCAGTGTCGATTGCGCGTCAGACACAGCCCTGGTCCCGTCGGTGACAGCGTGCGCGGCGAATGAAAACGCGAGTACGAGCAATTGCGGCCAAAACAATTTTATCATCAATAGGGGGTTTCAAAGTTAAAAAATTCCCTTCAGTTCTGATTGACAAACAAACGCTGATTGGCTGAGCAAACTGATGGGCCATCAGTTTCCATCAGTTCTGATGGGTCGACAAACCGTCGCCGCTCCTGCCCACCTCGTACTACGCAACCGCCCCACCCCGTTCTACTACCGTCCTAACCACACTATACCACTCCTAATCTCTGCCCGGGGCGGATGGATAGTGCTGCAGCGCCACTGCGGTGTCACCATTCATAGCTGTGACAGTGCATTAGGTAGCTGGCCATGGCTGCATGTGCAGCATGTGACAGTACTCTGGCAAAGTATATATACATTGGGATTGCCGCAGTACTTATGTGGAATAGACCTGAGCCTTATACCACTGCAACAAAGCTTCAAGCACGCACCAACTCAGATTCTACAACAGTACTACCCAGGTATCCTATATCTAGAGTCTATCCGCCATAGCACGAGTCAGCGCGACATACGCGGCACTTGTACCGCGCTAGGACACCATCAGAACTGATGGGTGCACTCAAAGTTAAAGGGCCGTTACCATGGATATTACGCTGAATTTGTCATCAGAACTGATGGGCTCATTTTATATTTGAAACCCCCTAATGGAAATGTGCACACGTAGCGTTTGATTGGACGATCACGCTTCCAGGGAGAGCTGCTGTGAGCTGTCAACAGGCTAACGGGCAGCCAGTGATAACTATGGAGAGAGATATATGCACATATTGATGCTGATGCAATGCAGGTCAAATTACAATAATGCAAGACCGGAGTTTACTTGAAAACAAGCCTGTTAAAATGCCGCAACTTGATCACCATCTGAAGGCGGAACAGAGGCAGCGTTTCCGGAAGCCGCGCCACCATTGGACAGCATGGTGGCCAGTATTCCCACTCTGTAGTCATACTCTTCCGTGTGCATCACGCGCACAATACCGATACAGCGCAGAACATGCGCATCAAACGAGCGCCCGCTCTGCTCAACAATCTCGGCGTACATGTCCAGCACGGAGCGTCGGGTGTCTGCAACGGCTGTCGACGTGGTTGTCGTCGGTGATGGTGCCGCCGCCGCCGCCTCCAGCACCACCGATGGGTCCAGCAGGAAGCTCTTCATGAACCGCTCAGACTGTGCCACAAAACCTAAACAGGTCTGCGTGCATTGATGCAGTGCCTACATACAAAGTGTTATGTAGAGTGATTACAGCGTGCATTCTTTACTTGCCAGCACAGCATCACGGTTGGTCAGCAGACACTCTTTGAGGCACGAGTCGAGAAAGTCGTGGTGCAGCGCCATCAGCTCGTCCACAGTGCCGGCATTACGCATGGCCTCCTCGGCGGAGAGGTAGAGCGGCTGCAGCACTTCGCCAAACGTGAACGACAGCACCGTGCGACAAAAGTGGAGCATGCGTGCCCGCAAATGAGCGGCGGCGTGCAGTGTGACAGTCAGCCGGCGGCGCACATCATTCCCGTCTCCGGGCAGTACCGCCGCGTCCGGCGAGCGCAGCCACACCGACAGTCGCTTGAATGCCGCTTGATGGTCGGCCCACGCCGAACCGAGTTGTCGCTGAAGACACTTGAGGGACAGCAAGTGCCGAAATATCAACTGGTACTTGACCAGCGCCTTCTTGGACATAACAAGCGAGACTGGGAACGGCTCGTCGTACTCCAGCACCAGCGTGTGTATGGCATATAGTGTGGCCTTGCCGCCGCTGTTGCCGCCATCTGTGAGAGAATCGCCACTTAACGATTCCCGGGACGCTTTGCGCTGAATGGCCGCCGCCACCTCGTCCGTCTCTGTTTCAGTAACCACGTCCAGATTGCGTGTCAACTGGTCAACCAGCGACAGTTTCGCAAATGTAAACCTGACCGACGACTGCTGGTGTGCCGCGGTGTCTGGTTGTGCGGCTGTGGATCCCATCACAGCCAAGTCAAACAGGGTTTGCAGGCGCTCCGGGGGAAACGAGGCCGGTGGCAGTGTGCGCAGTCCATCATACGCCAAGTCCAGAAAGGAGTCAAAGAAGTCGCCGCAGTCGGTAAAGAAGAAACTCTTTATCGTTCTGGTCACCAATAATTAAGATTTATGTATGCAGAACAACAACACCGACAAACCTCAGGCGAGCCATAAAGTTATGACGCTGAAACAGGAGAGAGAGAACGTGCTTGTTGGCCACGGCGTACGCATCATTCACCAGCACCTCCAATTCGCCGCCCACAATCTGCTCGACAGTCTCTACGCCTTCTTCATCCCGTCGCTCAATAAAGGCGACAGGTGGCTTGGCAACCACCGTATTTCCATCAGTCTGCAGTATGGACCGCATGTATGCCATCAGTTTGACACGCTCGGCAAACGCCTTCAGAGGGCTGGTGAGTAGGACGTCCGCCGCTTCCATCAGTTGCGCCACTTCATCGTCGCCGCTATCTCCGTCTTCGGCCGAACACTCGCGCAACACATTCCAGTACTTGCCTGCCAGTAGAATGCGCTCTGCCAGCGGCTCCAAAAATGCCGGGATTCCACTTTCTGACGATATAAAGTTTATGTATATAGAATTATGAGACAAACCTTCCTGGCCGGTCTGGGGCGACAAGTATGAGCGGAACTGGTATTTGCCATCCCAGAAGTTGCGGTGCAGCTCGCCAATTGTGCTGGCGGCCGCACGCTGCACAACCATGAAACCGGTGTCGGCATCTGTTTGTGCCGGCATTGCCATCAGCCGCCCCGTCCACACCCAAGCAACAATTTGGGACAGATATGGCTGAGCGGCGGCCACAAACGCCGCCTGTGCCCACTGCAATGCAAGCGGGTCTCTGCCGATAAATATAATTGAACTGGCAAAATGTATAACACTTGCCCGCGACACTGGTTCACGTGCGAGTGAAGCACATCGAGCGGCGTGGCAATCAGGCGGTCAGGGTTGTTTATGCGCGTACCGCGTCGCAGCGCCAAACAGTACTTGATGTCGTCTGTCAGGGTGTCCAGCAGCTCCCAGCGCTTGGGCGCCGACTGCTGCTGCAGATGCGCCCACAGTTGGGTCAGTGTGAGCTGCTGTCCGGCATTCATTCTGGTCTGCAAGTACAATGTTAACATACTTTATGTATAAATATATATATATATATATATATATATAACGTGCCTCCAGCTGGGTGAGGAGAAGTAGTAGTGGCTGCTGGTGTGCCTGGCGCAAGTGTGCTTGTAGGGCCTCACACACCAGCGTGTCGCACGGGGCGTGCAGCACCGAGTCTCCGGTACGCAACTCTGCCACATCCAGGTGCATAAAGGCGCAGGCAGCCTGCACGCGGCCAACCACCGGCAGGAGATGCTGCTCAAACAGCGATCGCCAGCCAGAGTGTCGCTGCGCAGTGTCGCTGAGCTGCCACGAGCGGCCACTGGGGGTGCCAGCGGGGGACACTGGTTGCACATGCTCCCCGGCAAGGCCCTGAGAGTGCACGCTGAGTGCACATTGAGTGTGTACATTGCGGCACACTTGCCTGAAGCGCATTCAGTGTGTCCACCACCAGTTGCCGTTCCATTTTTCGAACTTCTCAATATCAAACAACGTAGCAGTTCATCCATGCTCTCTAGCGATCTTTGGCGATGTTACCTTACTGCAAAATTCATATACATGATAATAGTCGTTGAGAGCGTTGTAACGATTGTACACAGCATTCGTCCAATTGGTGCAGCTGATGATCGGTTGTGAGGCCATCGGCCAATCGATGTCGTTGACGTTGATCAGTGGCGATCTACTCCAAGTTGCTAATATGTACTCAACTTTTAAGTTCAACAACATGAGAATATTGTTTTTCAAAGCGCTCTCATTGCTGGCGATATTTACACTAGTTGTCGCTGCAAGCAATGACCATATTGATCAGCCATCAACATTCGTTGATAATGTCGTTCATCATGCTCGACAGAATTTGATATAACAATTTGCAAACGTCTTTGGCACCGTCAACAACCTACCACTCCAAACAAGTACTGCTTACATGCTATGCTATAAAGTGCGGGAACTGCTGAAGCAAGTAATGCGCGGCTTTGTACAAGAAATCTGGTGTAAATTCGGCGCCAGTCTCAAGCTGATGCTGGCCACTGCTATTGCGGTGAATGACAGAAAATGCTTTGTTTTCTTGCTGAAAAGGGCACGACTCCTAGGCGACGAAGATCGACAACATGTTGCGTTTAGCGCTCTCGTGACCGCTATTGGCCGAAATCGTGCCGTTTTTGCTGAAACTATCTTACGTAGGTACCCAATGGCCCGTTTGCAAGAAGACGCTGAGAAGCGTACCCCGATGGATTTGGCAATATTATTTAAGAAGCCTGCGATTATTAGAGTGCTGGTGATGCACGGCGCTCTGGATGATGGCATTAAGAATGTCCATGATAAATTGATGGTAGCGGCAAAGTGCGGCGCACCAGAAGAAATTTTTCTTCAACTGTCGCATCGCAACAAGCTGTCACAAGATGGTATTCGCTTGGCGTTCAACGCAGCGGTGCACAATTTCCGTGGCTCTACGGCCAGGTATCTGCTTTCTGCGCTATCTGAAAGGCGTGGCATTACCGTAGAACAGATGTTGATGGCCAATTCTCCGCATCTGCTGCAGGACGACAATCAGCTGGATGCTGTAGATCATATGAACTTGCTTCACAACGTCGTGCACGCCGGAGCTGCTGCGTCGGTGAAATTTTTAACGGACAAATGGCTGCCTGAATATGTCAAAGTAATGATTACGGCTCGCGATAATGAAGGGCAAACTGTTCTGCACATTGCATCCGCGTATCATTCCGACGAGAGTATCATTCAGGAGTTGCTATGGCACGCTGTGCGAAATGGTGTGCTACCAAATCTTCTGGAGATGAGAGACAATGAGGGAAACACTTCTCTTCACGTGGCTGTGAAAAACCAGCAATTGAGGAATGTCAAGGAACTGCTCGAAGTCGGTGCAAGTTTCATTCTTAAGAATTTTAAAGGAGAAACGCCAATGGACATGGCTGATCGATATGTTGGTGACGTGCAGCGTGGGAATGCGGAAATATTAGTTCTTCTAGTAAGTTGTGGTTATGTTTATTTATCAACTCTGCCATGCGTTGAATGACATACGTAGATGAGTTACTATGATGAATTGTATCCTGTGCCGTACCTGCGACAAAAATCAGATGTGTGGAGATTCTAAATCTCCAGCTTAGTTTCCATTGGTGTGCCTTTCAATGCAGTATAATTCGATATTTTCATAACTGAATGTGTTGAAAAAATCGCCTCTTCATTAAAACTCTTCCTTTATATACGCAATAATGGATGAGTAAGATTATTTCAGCTAGTGGAAACAATTTTATTGAATGATCTCCCGTCAGTGAAACACAATGACTGCCGCAGAGTATATGTTAAAGTAGATATTGATCGGAATAGAAGTGTCAACGGTTTCCGCACAACCAGGGGCCCAACTCGGTCTATTAAATTGGATGAAAAATTGGTTACAGTGGCACCAACTCGAAAAAAGCACAAAGTCAAAAATGAAAGCACACGTCTGGCCAGCGGTTTCCCTAGCGCTCATATTGCCCGCCCTGGTTCATAGAGACCCTCTCCCTGCTTGGACAGTTATCGAAGGTGGTTGTTCAAGCCAATTACATGTTCGTGAGATTTGTGAGATGCGCGTGAATTGATGTGCAAAATCCCGGAATTCAACAAGCACGCATTGCTCAATTCAAGAATACGTTTTTATGGTTGCTTTGAACTGCAATTTCCCAAAAAAATCAAGACTGCGTACTATATTTCTTGAACAGGTTTCCATTCCTGTTGAAGGAGAAGGTTGACATGACCTCAATTCCGTACGCAATACATTTGGCAGCCTTTCAAAACCGTGCAAGCTTCGTGAAGGCGATTTTGAGCAAGGATTCATCACAATTGGGATTATTTTCATTCGCCCGAAATACTCCATTATCGACCGCAATATCTGCGCGTGCTACAGATGCAGCTCAAGTGCTAATTGATCACGGCGCCCTCGTTTATTCTCGCATGGTTGCTATTGAAAAACTAAAAGTAGCTGCAAAATACGGCTCAGCCAGCAAAGTTGTTTCTATTCTGTCCGGGTCGGAAATTATCTCGCAGCATAGAATCAGAGCTGCATTCAATGAGGCAGTTGAGCACTATCGCAGCTCGACTGCTTTTTCGCTGCTCATTAAGCTTCATGATCGCAGTGGACTAGAA
>JAZDSV010000097.1:0-32252 GCA_036784855.1 Aphelidium insulamus | reverse complement strand
TATTGAAAGCCTTTCAGCGATAGTTGACAAATTGGATGCATTGAAGGAGAGCAAGAAGTTGATCGCTGACGAAATCCTACTGGAAATTTGGTGTGTGGAGCAAGATGCTGACCAAAGTCTTGCCTTTTTTATCAACAAGGTTGAACAATTAGGAACGCACAGCCAGAAACCGTTTCACCAACTCGAAAGCATTTACAAGTTTATTTGCAAAGTACCCCAGATGCCCAAGACGGAAACCGAATTCGTTTACCTGACGCTTTTACAAAAATGCGTATTCTGGACGAATTTTCAGATTCTAAAAGTTTAATGTATCCTAGAAACGTAATAGCTATTAGTACGGCAACTCGAAATATGTTCAACTTGCCGCAGAGTGAAATCGATGGCTCCAACCTCGCGTCAACAGATGAGATGAAAGAAGAATTTTCAAAGGTAGCAGAGAGGCTGATCAAGAATTATATCGGTGGACTTCAATACGATGCGGTCAATTGGGGTCTTCTCGGTCTCCTAACATTTACCACAGCTGATATTATCTACCGAGACATTGTCGAAACAATGCAAGCGGCGCTTAAGGGAAATGGTTGCAAAGATGGAATTAGTGTCAGAAACATGCGCCAGGTGGCAACCGCGACAAAGCATCTTTCTACTGTCATTACATACACGGGCAATCATCTGCCGCAGATCTCACAAGATGAGGCACAGAAATTTAATAACTTGGTGCACGATCTAGATCGCAGTTGTTACGCGAATGAAGAATTGTACATCAGCACCAGAAATTTATGGGTAGATTTCGGTTTGCTCGCTGGAATAGCTGAACGACCTGCATAAATTCTAGGCATCGGCCGTCTCGGTCTTTTCTTAATAAATATTTTTTTTTTCCTCTTCGTACTTTCTGAGGCTTAGGTCCTACACACAGATACCTACATACATGTCAGAGATCAGATCATCCCTAATGCAGCCATGCTGTGGGACTGCTGCCCATTACCCATACTCTCGCCTATCACAGGTCTGCAACTCGGCCCGTTGCTGTCGGCACATCGTTTGCTAGTTCCGAAAGCACGGCATCCGGTCCATATACGGAATTGACGGACCGATACGGCAAAGCTCAACCATTGACTTGCAAATGAGCCTATGTATTACACTTTGCGCTACCGCGCCATAATGTGACCAGGTTATGCCTTGAAAGACACAGTGTATAAACCCCACTATTCAATATCCCAGAAGATATATACATGTATTATCTCGTATACATTGTAAAATTAACAAGAAATTAGTCAGTATCCCGGTAGATATATACACGTTTTTATCTCTTACACAAGTATAATTTTACAGGATACACCGATGGCAAGCAGGATACGGAGAGATCGCAATACGCAGTTTGATTGGGTTATGGCAATCACGCGACGTTCACGTGTGCGCGGCTATAAAATGTCGCCGTTGAGTGCGCAACTTTCAAAGAAATATTCGTGGTTAACTTCAGCTTTTCCCATAAACACAGTTCCTTTGCTATGAAGACCGCATTTGTGTGGATCAGTGCTCTGGCTTGCGTGGCATCTCTCTGCCTGCAGTCCGCGAGGTATGCCAGATATGTGTATCCTTGCGCCACTGATGTATAGTGCTGCTTGGCACTGGAAGAGAGCCACTCTATACGACGCCGAAAATCTTCACGGCGGAAGTGGCAATAGCATCGTTGTCTGCTACAACAGGTGCGCCCATGTACTCATACCTGTTATTCAAAATAACTTATTGTAGTCGCTACTTCATTCCGAGTGCCAAATACACCTTGAAGCTCTTCATGGAAGGCAAGGACGACAATGGTAAATGGGCCTCTAGGCCAGTGTCAGTTCTTGCAACACACACAATTGGTGACGATGATGTCACGAAACTTGCCGACACCGTGTCCCAGAAATCCCTCAAAAATGGCCTGTGCCGCATTATGGAATTTACCATCCCAGACGGAGCAGCCCAACTGTTCCAAGGTAAACAATTCCGCCTTCGACTCGCATACGAATCAATTTGGCATCAGCTGAAGACGATCAGCATCAAGAAGGAATTGACATTGCTGGAATCTGGAAATGCTCCACAAGTTTCGCATGCTCAAATGCATTCTACTGAGGAGGAGCTCAATGAACGTGCATATCGGTGGCCTCGTGAAATACAGATTGGTGTGAATCGCCTATTCATGTGCTACGAGTAGGTGTGCATGTGATGTATATTGTGGAGACTTACGTTGCTTAGTCGCCGCAAAGATGTTCCGAGCCTCGAGAACAATTTCCAGCTTTTACTGGAATACAAGGACGACGGGAAATGGACATCGATTCCCGCCAAAGACGTCAAGGTCCGCCAATTGGATGAACAAGCAATGAAATTGGCAGATAATCTGAGTGTCGATCTGTGCCATAAGATGGATTTCAGTATTACGGACGACGCTGCTCGCGGTTTGGTGGGAAAAACGTTTCGAGTTCGCCTTGAGTACAAAACATTTTTGCGCACGACCAGGACGGCATTTACTTTGGACAAGTGTAATATTGTCGATAATGTTGAAAATCAACAGACTGCTCCACCAGTGCAAATTGACACGACTACAGAAATGAACGCAAACGCAATTGAGGCAACTGAGCATTTGGGTCCTATAGTAAACGCTATGATTGCAAGCAATGCCGCTGACAGCAAGCTACTTGGAGAGTTCAAAAAAACTGTCAACCGGCTATTCGACCTGAAAAACGAGGAGTTTAAACATGATCCAACGCTGCAAAAGCTGTGGTGCACCACTCACAATGCAGCCAAATTTATTCTTTGGTACGAAACGTCCGCTTTTTACGCACAGGAAACCTACAAACAATTGGCGGATGTCTACAAGTCGATTTGCGACTATGAGGGTAATCAGAAAAACATGCGCTATTTTGAACTCATCAGTGCGATGGGACATTTGCTGCAAGCACCCGGTAAAGCCGAAGATAAAGTGCAGAACGTTCGAATGGCTAGTACTGCTCTTCTACGCACTTACCGGGCGGATCAAAAAAACACATTTAAACCAGAGCCGCCGCTAGCAGTCGCGTTGGCTGATACGTTCACTAACCGATCAAAACGTATAGTTCAATCTTACGACAATGAGCTTCATAAATTCGTTGACGCATGGAAAAAATGGCATTTGATCCTTCCTCCGAGTGAACAAGACATTCTTTACGACAAGCTGATTGAAACCATGAAAAATGTTTCAGGCAACAATCAAGTCTTGAATGATCTCGCGGTTGCAACAGATAGTCTGCAAATGCAAATTACTTATGATGTTGGAAAGCAACCTCGACTCAAACTTGACGACGTTCAGTCAACTGAATTTCAAGATGAGGCTGCGAAGCTTGATCAAAAGTATTCCAGCGATCAACTATATCGCGATATCAAAAAAGTTTGGATTCATTTGGGTTTGCTGCCAGACTCGGCTAGCGGCCCGTATGTTAGCCAGTAGCGATATGCAATGGTTCAGCCCGAGACGTCAATAACTATAAGTTTACAATTCTAATAAATTTCAGTAGTAATACGGCGACACCCGATCGCTCAATAAGTGAAGTAATGCGCCCACTCCGTCATGGTAAAGGTGGACATCGCGCGCATGACCACTACAAGCGCCGTGTACTTTGATGTCGATTTTCAATTCTCCACCACCCCTCATAATATCATTTGGTAGGCGATGCCAGAGCAGCCAGTCGACATCCGTCTGCCAGATACAGCTGGCTGCGAGCACTATGTCGCCACGACGGCCACACTTGAATGGGAATGCGTGAAGTGTGTGCCGAGTCCACGGGCACTGCCCAGCTATACAACGGACACACATTGGCACCACGCACATCCCAGCATCGAACAGCAGTGCTGGGCGAGGGTTCACCTGTCGCGGAAGCAATACGCTCATCAGCCACAAACAGCGTGCCGGCGTGAGCGTCCATCGCAGAACCGGCGCCAGTGTATGCCGAGCACCTGTTTGAAACTCCTTGACACTGCGGCCGGGGTAGCGCGCGTCCCACAGCGCAATGCACCCGGCGCCGTCTCCACCCGCACTCTGCGTAACCATCAACAGGTCCTCGTTGCCGTACGCGGTGCCGGCCGCATGCATGGCATACACGCACTGCCGTGTGACATACGATGACAGCGGTGGCGTATCCGCGGTGGGCGCCCGAGTGTCATAGGAGCGGACGCGGCCGTCGCGCGCGCCAAAGTGCACTCGCCGACCACAGCGCGACGACACGGCCGCCAACGCCGCGGTGTCGAATGCAAAACGATGCTGCTCTTTGCCACTCGTAGGATACCGTAGCCGCTGCTGGAATGCACCGCGCTGACAGCCCACCGCCACCAGGTCGGGCTGGTCGGCGGCCACTGTTACGCAGAGCGCTTCGTGTCCGTGCTTGCCTGGTATGTCGATACTAATGGGTGTGGGAGGGACGTTACTGCCGCCCTCCTGGTGGTATAAATATTGAATATGCACTTTCATATGATCTATACGTACAGAGGTGAGGATGGCGCCCAGCGCGCCGGGGATGTCGCGATGACCGAGAACAGTGTAGGCCAGCACCGCGTTACCGCTGCCACTACCAGCGCTCGAGATGGCAGTGATGCGAGCGGATGACTGCGATGTAATCACGCGAGCAGACGCCACAATGTCCATGTTGCTGTTGCAATCCACCACCAGTCTGTGCCGCCACAGTTCGCCATTCTCCGTCCCAGTCCATAGCTCATCGCGCGTGGTATGCAACTAAGTACACAGAGATAAATATAATGATATGCAGGTCCGGTGACAAGAAAGTGAACATCTCAACATTATACACTCAATATCACAATCAATACCCACATGCATGGCCGATACGGGACTATCACCGACGCAGACACGGCGTGGAACTGCCGCCCATTGCCCATAGACGCGCCTGTACACGGCTGCCCTGATGTCAGTATCACGGCCACATAGCTGTCGCCGACATATCACATTCACGATGGGAATGGTGGGTGGACGCGATGGCGGCGCTGACTGCAGAGTGGGGGAGGGTATGCACGACAGTGCGGGCGCAGTGCCGGGGAAATATCGGCGCCTCTCTGCATCCCAGTAGAAGCCGGGAATTTGGCGTGGCATTAGCATCTATGTTTTTTTTGGAGAGTTTTTCGTGTCGCGTGATTGCTACCCAAACAACTCGTGGACATGAATGCCACTATTACACAGATTAGAGTGCGACGGATTTGTGTTCAAGGAGCCTTAAGTTGACGGCAATTCAGGTCTACTAACTATGTCAACTGCTATAATCACCCATAATTAGTAGCATCAAGATATATATCATTCATACTGCCAACCAGGCCACCATGTGAAAGTTTTGTAGTCGCTGCGCATATCGTGTAATTCCCATTCCGCATCGGGATCATATGCATCGCGGCGCACATCATCATCCCACGGACATCCGTTTGCCAGCGCCCACTGCAGGACTTCCTTGTGCCCCTTGATGTCAGCATGCGCACTTGTATGTGCATCCCATTCACAGCCATTTGCACGCGCCCACTGAAGTGTTGTCAGGTGTCCATTTCTGGCAGCACTGTTACACGTGTTTGCGTTCCAGGGGAATCCATTCAGGCGCGCCCACTTTAGCACGTGCAGGTGGCCGGCGCCAGCTGCAGAGGAGCACGCCCATTCATCACTCGGGCATCCAGTTTCGTGTGCCCACTGTAGAACAGTCAAATGGCCGCCGGCAGCGGCACGTGTGCAAGTTTGCGCATCCCATGGACATCCATTCTGGCGCGCCCACTTGAGCACCTCCAAGTGGCCACCTTTGGCAGCAACCTCACATGTTGTCGCATCCCACGGACATCCATTTGCACGTAGCCACTGCAGCACGGATAAATGACCACCAAGTGCTGCGTAGCAACACGCATCCTCATTCCACGGACAGTCATTGGCACGCAGCCACTGCAGCATGTCCATGTGGCCGCCCCTAGCCGCGTTGGTGCATGTGTCCGCATTCCACGGACAACCATTCATGCGCGCCCACTGCAGCACCTCCAAGCGCCCACTGTTGGCAGCGGCGGCACACGTACTCTCATCCCATGGACAATCATTCCGTCGTAACCACCGCAGTGTGGCCAGGTGACCACCATTGGCGGCGAACGCGCAAGTATTCCGGAACCAGTCACACCCATTTTCGTGTGCCCACCGCAGAACATCCAGGTGCCCACCTGCCGCTGCCATGTCACAGGTTCTCTCATCCCAGTAACAGTCCTTGGATCGCAGCCACTTCAACACCAACAAGTGGCCACCTTCTGCAGCCTCGTCACATGCTCTCCCAGCCCAGGGACATGCGCGCACGTAGCCACTGCAAAACGGCCAAGTGGCCACCTCTGGCGGCGTATGAACAAGCCCACTCATCCCACGGACATTTACGCGCGTGCAACCACTGAAGAAGGGCCAGGTGACCACCTCTGGCAGCATACGCACACGTCCACTCGTCCCACTGGCACCCGTTCGCGTGTAATGCCTGCACCACGGCCACTTTGCCAGCACCGGCGGCAGTTGATATCAGTTTTTTAGGATTGGCACCGTTGTCGTGCGCATATATTGCAGTCTCCACAGTCTGCACGGCCACAGTAAACACGGTGCGCTTGCGATCGCCATAGAGTTGCGTGTACACGTCCCGCATAGAACGCGAGACACCGGCGACGTACGTGTAGTGTCCTGCACCCACATGGCTCAGAATCTGCTCCAATAATTCATCGGGCAGGCTCCGGAACATGTAATGTAACGTTTGGAGAGGTGTCTCTGTGCCACCGTACAGAGCTGACAGTTCCCGTTGCTGATTGGCTGACGGAAACTGTCAGCCTGTCAATATGTCAATATGTCAATATGTCAATGTGCCAGCAGCACATACGCGGCTGTGTTCCTGAGTAGAGAGTCCCGCGGGTGCAATGGGGCGCAGCATTGGCCACACTCGACCATCGGGGACATTGAGTATTTTGGTAGTGGAAAAAAATATTCTGTAGTGGAAGCAAATTTTCTGTAGTGGAAGTGATAATTTCGGTAGTGGATACAGATATTTTGTAGTGGAAGCAAATATTTTGCAGTGGAAGTGAGTATTTGTGTAGTGGATGTTAGTATTTCGGTAGTGGAAGTGAGTATTTTGGTAGTGGACAAAAAATTGTCCTCTTGATTTATTCATTAAACGTATCTAACCGGTCGGTCATGACGTTGCACCTGGAATTTACAAGTATAGTGATATTTGCCGCTCAGACCCTAGATGGTCATGACGCTGCTGGACTGCAGTTTTATAATTCTTGGTGATTGTAAATATGAGCAGCAATATTAAGAGATTGCTCTCAACACAGCCACCATGGAAGCACCCAGCAAATCCCAGCTAATACATAGTCTCTTTGGCAAATAGCCATAACCGGGAATGGCATATGCGATACAGCGTGCATTAATGGCCACGTTTGTTATGATAATAATATAGTATATAGATGTAATAATATAATAGAGTATTATATTCTATTTCTATCTATTCAACGACTTTAACATGCCCCCGCGCCGCCGAGCGAAAAAAGCGCCGCTGACGGAGAGGCACCGCGTATCGGCATCCGCGTCCAGCCGCGTCACCCAGTCCATAATATCGCGGTATCACACGCTGAACAAGCAGTTGGCTGCTCTCAGTGCCGCTGATGAAGATCGTGGACACGGTGATCAAAAGGTAAATAGTCGCCGCCAAGATATCCAGAAGCAGCTGGAGGCACTGGGCGGGCTGCCGGCATATCAGGCGGCCAGTCTGTGCGGTCAGCGCCGAGATCGTGGCGGTGACACGTCGCGTTGGCTCCTGCCGCGCCTCTGTGGATCCAATGATCGTCAGGCGCCGATCACAGTGCAGTTGTTGTTGCCCGGGGTGCCGCGGCCGCTGCGTCTGCTTGATGTCGGTGCCCTGCGCAACAACTATGCGCATGTGCCGCGCACCGTCAGCGCCACCTGCATCGATCTGCACGCGCAATCACCCGACATTCACCCAGTGGACTTTATGGCGCTGCCAATGGTGGAACAAGTGCCGACGAATGGACAACTTGCCACTGCGACAATTGGCGGCGTGTACGACGTGGTGTGCCTGTCGCTGGTACTCAATTTTGTGCCGACGCCGCTCGCACGTGGACAAATGCTGTTGAAGTGTCGGCATCACGTGCGCGGTGCCGGCGGCCTGCTGTACATTGTGTTACCACGGCCATGTGTCGACAACTCGCGCTACCTGACCACGGAGCATTTCGTGGCGCTGCTTGCGCACTGCGGCTTCACATTGCTGGACAGCCACCGGTCGGAGCGGTTGGCCTACTTTCTGTTCACCAACACCGGCGGTGGCAGTGGGCAAGAAACACGGCGCCAACCAACACCGCCATCACTCCACCGCAAGCAGGAGCTGAGTGGCGGTGCCGGTCGCAACAACTTTGCCATCCTTCTCCCTCGCTAATTAAATGTGTTTTACATATTATTTATACAATTATAGATATGCTGTAATGTAGATGTTGCTTCTTGCACACACACGTAGCATACAGTACGGACAGCCACGTGACCCGAGCAGAAGTCTAGTTAGGGACAAGTGCAAGAAGAATTTAACTTGAACAACAGCAATTAGACAAGAAGAATTTAACTTGAACAACGGTAATTAGACTCTACTGTGTCTGCTTCAGTCCACAACCTGCACCACCACGAGTCCACGCCGCCACACAAACAGCGTGAACAGTGTGATGGCACCGGCGACCGGGAGCCAAGTGCTTGCAGTGCCTGATGCCGTGGCACTGCTGCTGCTCTGTTCCTGTGCATTCTTTGTGTCCGATTGCTGCTGCCACTGCACTTGACTGCCACGCCACCAGGTGGATGGAAGGGAGCATAGCGTGTGCCAGGCATCACGTGCCATATCGCTGACCTGTGCGCCAACAGTCACTGCCGACTTTTTCCGCAATCCATGTCGATGCCACAATGATGAAGGTAAACTCATTTGGTTCACGTCCTCTTTGTCACCGTCCACATCATCATCTCCCACGGAACCGGGACCATCATGCACCCAGCGCGCCGCGAACCTGTTGACAAATGCACGCAGCCGCGGGAACTCGAACGCCAGCATGGTGGGCAGAGTGGAGTCGCACTCACTGTCGGCGTCCGTGAGCCGCGCGGTGGAGGGCGGAGGCAAAGCGTGCAGATGCACAGCCAAGTGCGCATACACCACAATCTCGGCCGTGGAGGGCCGGTCCACTGTGCCAAAGAAACAGCGCTTCTTGTCGTGGTCATTTGCTGCAGTTGTGCCAGAAATGTCACCTTCCCCGCCACCAAGCAGTGTGTCCAGAGCAGAGTAGGCGTCCCGCGCACGGCGCCACACATCGGCGAACCCGGCCTGCCGTTGTCGACGCAGACTGGCCTCACTGTCCACGCCGCTGTGCAGGAGACGGGCAGACACGGCAGCTTCGGCAATGCGGCCACTCCACAGGCGTCGCACACGGTCCACGTACGGCATTGACGGGCCCAGACGGCGTTCAGTCTCGCGTCGATTCTCGGCAAACCCAAACCACTGACAGAGCTATTGATGTGAGTATGACTATAAGTGGATATTTATATTATGTCGATTAAATGTATAGTTGGCTATAGCGGGCGACACTTGTACACCTGTATACGTGTACATTGGATATAGATCTCATTGACTCACCAGAGCGTCATAGAGCGGACCGCGGCACAGCGCTTGGATGGCGACAGACTGCAGGCGCTGTGCATCAGTGAAACCGCCATCCAGATCGACACGGTGCCGCTTCTCGAGATACGCTATGCACGCCGGCATGCCCAGAATAAGATTCCCATCTGTAGCACCGCCACCGTCAACATCGCGCATTGCTGGCAGACACCCTACAGACATGTCATGTCAAAGAGTCGATCTGAATACGTGTACGACCAGTGGCACTCACCCTGCAGGAGACGCGCATCCGACGCGGTGCAATCTGAAGTGGTGACGGAAAACTCCACAGAGCCGGCGCACTGCAGGTACACTTGCAGCGCCAGGCAGTCGGGCGTGCATGCTGGCAGCGTTCCCGCCGGACGCGTCGACAACACCTCGATCATGTGTGTGTGTGTGTGTGTGTGTGTGTAAACTGGTAATGCCCGTAAACGCCAATGTAAATCCCGTGCCCATATCAGGCCACTAGTGCAGAGCACATGGTGCAATAATCAATCTCATAGCAGAACTGTGTCAAGTATCTACGCAATATATGTTGTATAGCGTTTAAACAAGCTTTCAGGAACGGCACAACCTTCCACGGGATGCCGACGCCCTCTCCTCCGGCAGCCAGGTTCCATGTTTGTGCCGCGAATCTATTAATCGATTAATCGTACGATTAATTGCCGGCAAGAACCACACCGGCGCCGCGTTCACCGGGTTGGCGGCAGAATTCTCTTAACACTTATTAGTGCTACTTACCGCACAAGTAAAAACTACATACGTGAGGCCACACCGGTGTACAAGCGTAACTTCGTCTGCGCGTGCTCCGCCGCGGTGAGCTGGCCAGTCGCTGTTTAGCTTTAGAAGGGAGTTAACCGTGCAAAAGTATCCTTATTCAACAGACATTTTTAGCCACCTCATTGCCCATCCGATGACCTGTGCATCACTGGCGGCAATTGGAGCTGCCAGCGGGGAATTGGCATTCATGTTAACGAGTGCCAGGGACTTAAATATGCATGAACTGAAAAACAACATGTTTGCCTGCGTACAGCGTCGAAGTGACTGCGACACACACGTCATCAGTGCGGATTGTTCGGCTATGTTCGCTGTACGCGGCTCTTGTGGTTGTAAATGAAATGTTATATAGAAGATATCGACACCATTGGCGTTGAGGCTGCAATTTTATATCCACGAGGCAGCGTGTCACAATAAAATGCGTGATGTGCGCCCCGTTGTCAAGCACACCAACCATATTGCCGACAAAGTGTCCCAAACCGACAAACTCCAGCCAGTCAGCACACCGACGCTGACTGACACAGAGTTGAAATGAGCGGCAAGAATCTGCAAAAGATTGATTACTTTTGCGAGAACAAAAAGGACGAGGAATCGCGCACCTGGCTTGGTATTTATGACTTGCTGATATGCCCGTTTAGTGTTTAGTGTTTGAATTAACGCAAGACAGGCGTGTGGCTGACTCTTGTTATTCCCGTGTTGCTTGTTGGGTATGGTGTGTACGTCTACCTGGACAGCGTGTCCTCTCCGCCGACAATGGACGTGGAGGTGCTGCCCACCTGGTCCAGCGTGTTCACTCTGCTCTTTCGGTGCAAGTGCTGTGTCAATAACATGTCTATGACTTTTGGTACAAGAATGACGAATCTATAGTAACTTTCATGTAGGCAACGCGCCAAAGGGCTGCTACATGACCAACAACTATGACGGAGAGGACAGCAAGTTGTGCAAGCAAAAAATTTTGACGGCATATCCAAACTACGCGGCCGGCTGCATGTTCATTCCCGTCAACACCGTGGTGGAGTTGCCCTTCTGCTACACGTCGGACCCGGTGGACGGCCCGAAATTCGTCTGGGAACGATTTGTCGCGTGTGACGGCACCACCAGCGGCAAGATCGACACCAGCATCAACCGCGCCACCATACCGCGCACCGCCGCCTCATCACTCACACGCATGTCCACCGCGCCCACCACCACACCCACGTACAACACTACCGGCCGTGAGTGCCGCGCCGGTGTCTCGCTCTACAACTGGTTTGTCAATCCGAACACTGGCGATCTGAACGGGCCCATGGTGCTGTCACTGTTTGCCGGGACGCATCTGCTCCAGCTGTCCAATGTCACGGCCGAGTACCGCTCAGACAAGTCGCACGCGCTCCAAGCTCCGCCCGTGCAGGTGTCCACTCAGGTACATACATTGTATGTCTCTTCAATTATGTAGTATATATTTGATATGTTTGTGCAGTCAGTGATCGACTCGACGAATTTGTGCTGCGCCGCGCTCGGCATCGACTGCTACAAGCTGGGCGATCCAGGAACAGCAAACGATCACACGGAACTGACGGCAGCCGCATTGCCCGGCTCTCAGAAGATAGTCAACGTGGCCGGCACCCATCTCGTCGCCAACCTGCACATATCGGCCACATTCGATCAGCAGACACTGGACAAGCCGGTGCTGTGGTATCAGGCAAGTGCATTGTTTTTCTATGGGGAATGTACGTCGTCTAATATCACTAGGTGCTGGACTCGATGGGCGCCGCGTGGAATGTGATCACATTTGCATTCGGTCTGGTGGTGACGGCGTACAGAATGGGTCTGATGCGGCGGTCCGTGCAGCCCACGGCGGCCAGCATGGACCAGAAGGCAAAGAGCGCTCCATATGGCGGATACTAGTTGCCATAACAACAGCCAGAGGTTAATTATACTAGCAGTAATAGAACAGAGCACAGCGCATCACACAATTGTATCTGCCAGTATGCCACACAAGACGGGTATGGATGGCCAGGCAGCGGCTCCGGTCTACTACTACACGCGTCAGGCGATCGCGCAGCACAACTCTGTGACAGACTGCTGGGTGGCACTTCACGACGACGTGCTAGATCTGACGCCGTTACTTGCACAACACAGCGGTGAGTGTGCTGACCGTATCGAATCTGTCGTGTAACTTCTGTAGGCGACACGCTGACCATGCCCATCATCGCGCGGGCCGGAACCGACGTGTCTGACTGGTTTGTCAAGGGCAAACGCGAGGTAAGGTGCAACATGATGTAATCTCAATTAGTCTACATAAGCACGTGATTTAGTTGCGCACACGGACCAGCCCACTGTCGGGGCTGCCAGTACTACTGTTGCCACACGGCCGTTTCGTGCATGTGCCGCCCGTGGACTCGCCGCGCACAGACTGGCGCGTGCTGGACACTGATGAGATCGAGTGGTGGCGCGACCCGCAGTACATTGTCGGACACGTCACCAAGCAGCAGCGTCACATCAAGGTGCACAACCTGCTCACCGACGATCAGCACGACATGCTGGCAAGTTGTCTCTGTGTATTTTCTCACTGTTATAAACTCACTGTCACTTGACTGTTACAATTAATCAATTCTTGGCAGGTTTGCGAAGAAGATACGTTGGCGCGCATTCAACAACGCTACCAACAAGAGTGTAATGGTCACGTGCTAGCGTACGCGTGGAAGTGGGCCGGCCGTCTGCTGGACATGACGGGCACACTGACTGACAATGGGATCGCGTGTGATGATGCCGCCATGGAACGCGCGGGTATGCGGCAATCGGACTGGGCGCCCACGCTGCACCTTCACTTTGCGGACGATCTCTCCGCCGAGTGAGAAAGTTCGTGGCGAAATGACAGAATATACCATGATGCACCATTATGTTGTAATAATTTTTAACGGCTAAAATGGCAATGGCGTCCGACAAGAAAACCGAGCTTCTCGCTGCCCTTAATGACAATGTCAACCCGACACAAAAACATTTGATCGGCGAACAGACGGCTACGACGGAATCGATAGCCATCAGCTGCAAAATCAATACGTGGGTGGGATACACAAAGGAGGTCTGGCAATCGCTTCGTAGCGATCTAATAACTCTCGTATTTGGGACAAGTCACTGAAGCTGATGGTTTGTGGTAGTGATCTTCATATGGATTTGGCGCTGGAGAGTAATCACTCCATGGTGGTGAAATTCAAAAGTTCGCGAGCTATCGTGAAAATTGAAAACTTCTTGGACAAAACGATGGTCGAACAGTACTTTTCAACGTTCTTTCGCGACTTTGATATTACTCGAAATCATATCAGAAAATGACTGGTTGGACGGCCGCGATTATTGTGCTTTTTCATTGGACACTACTTGGACGAGAATGACTGTGGAACGGATGTGACAGCTGTTTTCGACTTGTACAAGGCTTCGATGTGCTCCACCGACGATCATGGAGGCTTATACAAGACATATGCAGCAGTTCGAAGGCGCGTAAAAGATGACAATCAGCTCTATATCAGTATATATCATATATATCAGTACTGGAGTACTGATCGTCGTTCACAATAGGAATGACATTGCGATGTTCAAGTACGGCTTTGCTCGGCTCACCTATACCGAATATAGGCGTGGCGTTGTTATCGATGAGCCACTGACAGTACTGGCTGGCTTTAATTATTTTCGCGAAAATTTCAACAACAACACCAACGCACTGACTGACATTGGGATTGCGTGCGATGATGCGGCTTTGGAGCGCGCGGTGATACGGCAGTCTGAGTGGGCGCCACGCTGCGTCACTTTGCCGACTATCTAGTGATGAAGTGCTAGGTGCCTTATAATATGCCATCATGACTACTGGCAGGATGACAGAATATAAAGCGATGGATGCACAAATACTATGTTGTTGATGCTGTTGTTGATGTGGGTTGCGGGGCCAACTGTTCCACAGAGACCACGGGAGATGCCTTGCCCGCCAGTGACCCGTCGCCCGCAAACGCCATCACCGACCCGCCGTCCAAAAAGTCCAGCTCCACGTACTCCAGGCAATAGTCCACATCGACCGTCTCCTCATTGAGCACTGTGCGCGCGGCCGATGCCGAGTCCACCACATTCACCACCTGGGACTCGGTGGCGGGCGGGAACGGCACATAGGCGCAGCAGGCGGTGTTTCTGATTGCGGCTCGGGTCCATGCGACCACTGAGCGCAGGAATGGCAGCAGCTCGTGCAGACTGAATGTTGTGGCAGTGGCCCGGCCAATAGTTACCCCCGTCAGTAGCGGGCGGCGTTTTATAAGTGACTGAGCAGCGCCATGGTCGTCGGTAGGGTACCGTTCGGCGAGTGCCAATGCTGCAGCTGCGTCATCAAGAGTGTGTTCGCGTGCCGCCGACAGCACCACCGCCAGCCCGTCGATGAAGGGAACAATGGCGGTGGCCGTGGAAGTCATTAACGACCCGCTTTCCTCTTCCTCAAACACGCCGTCGCCGCCAGCACTGTCTCGGATAAACATCCACTGATATAGCTGGAAATCATCGGGCGCCATCAGGAACAAGAAATCGAGCAGTTTGCACGCGCACAGAAACACCAGCAGCGTGTCTGCGGGCAGAGCGGTGCCACCGCGCACACCGCCAACCACGCCAAACAGGCGCACCAGCTCGGTGATGATTATGGGCCAGAAATTGGACAAGTGCTTCGTAGACACTTTGAGGAATATTACCCGCAGACATAGATACACCTGCATCATGGTCATTGAAGGAAATGTTTTACAAATGTGAATGAAATCACCTCGGCGTGAAAGGCATTGTACGGCTGCTTGAGTGTTTCAACCAGCTTCTCCTGGATGGCGGGCAGGTGCGGCAGGAACTGGTCGCGGTCGCCACACAGCAGCAGGTAGCTGAGTCGCCGCAGCATCAGCGCCTTGTTCTGCGCCTCGCTCTCCTTGCTGCTGAACAGTCCCGCGGTGGCCGCCGACACCCGGGCCAGTATGTCGTCCACGCGGTCCCGCTCATTGGCCACTATGGCGCGGATGACGGGATGCCAGCGCCGTGAATTCGCCGGTGACATGGTGAAGAAGCGCGAGTCCACGAACGCTTCCCACACATCTTTGCGCCACGCCTTGTACACAAACACCATCTTGGAGATCTCGTGCAGCAGGTCCAGCGTGGCGTTGCACAGCCGGCTGTACGGCATCACAAGTCGATTCTTTAGATTCGGCACCACCACATAGTAGATGGCGTTGACGAGCAGTGTTGACACACGATCCTGCTCCGGCAGCAGATGTCGTAGCTGTGGCACCGCAACGGCGGCCAGGTATGCGGTTATCTGACTGATCAGCTATATCATATCAAAAGAAAATTTTCTGTACCTGTCGAATTAAGAGTTCGCTGCCACGCTCGCTGCGGCTGACTGTATTTCTGCGTCTGACGGCTGTTGATTGCTCCGTGGCGGCCGTGGAAGGCACGGCGGCAGGAGAAGCGCCCGATCCTTCACCAGTCGCAGTGACGGGAGATTGAAGTTCACCGTGAGGATCACCGTTGGCCGAGTCCGCGGAACTACTCGTCTCTCTGCGGCGCCACAATCCAGAATCAAATGAGCGACCGGCAATAAGGATATTAAAGTCAAACAGGCGCTGGAACGTGTCCTGCAATAGTGTATTAGCCACACACAAAGATATAGCAATACCCACATAAGCATCGCGGCGCATCCGGCGGTCTTCCAGCTGTGACGGTGGCGCCCGTGTAAACAATTCCACATTGAGAACGAGGGCGGCATAAAATATTGGTTTGCCAAGGTGAGCTTGTGTTAGATACTCTTTTAAAAGCGCGAGAATAGTCGGTGCGACTTCCTTGACCTGCGCTGGCTGCAATACATTGCTGATATAGTATTTTATGAACCGCAGTGCTGCCGGCTCGGTTCTGTCCATGTTTTAATATGTTTTATCAACAATAACAACAACCCACATAGACATCTTGGGCAGGAGCAAAATTTCCCGTAAGCGCTCATGAAGACCACTGCCGCGTTCTTTAATGCCGTCAAGCACGGCCTGGACAGTCAGCGCGGGGTTGTGCGCCTTGGTGGCCAGCAGTATGTCGATGGCCGTCCTGTCAAACTTTTCCGCCACGCTAGAGTCCTACAATGGAACATATTAAACAAATGTGATTATGTATAAATAATGACACTTGCCGTATCACTGCTGTCCAGGCGCGACTGATTGCCGCTGGCCCAGCACCATACGACCACGTCCACCACGCTGTTGGGCATGGCGCGCATCAGATGTTCGACAAACTTGGCGATGCGCAACTTTAGCCGATGGAACGGCGACGTCAGACTCGGGTTCTCCATCACCTCGGCCATCGGCGCCAGCTCCGTCATGGACGAGAACGGTTCGGGCGAGTGCGCCGACGCCATGCCGGCAAACAGTGCGTTGTCACCGGGACTGTCGGCGCTCTGCATGGCGGAGTCCAGGTCTCCGGTGTGCGCTACGCAGACTTGCCACAGCGTTGCCAGCACTTCAAACACTGTGGGCAGCACGGCCAGCAGTGTTTCGCGCACCTTTTGCTGCCCCGAGAACAGACCATCACTCGCGGCGGCAGAATCAGCGCCGCCACCGCCGCCGCCGCCAGTGCCAATGAACACACCGCTGACCAGATCCGTGATACCGCGCAGTCCATACATGGACGAGGCGTCACTACTCGGGCGCGCCACCTCACTGGGCAGCAGTGTCCATTTGCCCTCGTTGAAGGCAAACAACAACAGCTGCTCCAAGCCATTCAGCAGCTGCACGCCGTCCACATCGACACTGGGTGGCGGATGCATCTGCTGCACCGTGGACTGATTATTATCTGCGGCAACGGCGGCGCCAAACTGCTGCAGTTTGGCGCAGAAGCAGTTGATTAGCGGCAGGAGCATTGTGCGGAACGCCGACTTGAACAGCGGCATGCACGACAGGCAAAAGTCCACATAGTAAGGTAGCACGGCACCGTTGGTTGGCAGCGCGATTCCCTCCGTCAGCATGGCCACCAGCACTGGCACTGCATAATATATCGGTATTATAGTATATAATATATCGCAAATTACTCACCGAGATGGTTGGCGGCCAGCGCATTGGAGCCCTCAGAGACACTTGCTGTTCGAGAGCCCATCGGGGCAGATGGCGTCTGCGGAACGTAGACATTCTGCTCAGACACCGAGTCCACGGTGAATGTGCGTCGCGGCTTGTCGGCGGCACCCGGACCGGAGTGTGACGACGACGTGCCGAATGTCAGCGGGAGCGTGGCGTGCAGCAGTGCCAGCGCTTTTGCCTGCAGTTCCAGGCGACCGTGCCGCGCGCACCTGGCCACCGTGCTGATTATGCGGTGCTGTAGGCGCGCAGCATCGGCCGATTGTTCCAGTATCGACGCCGATCTGGCCAGCATGTACTGCAGGAACTCTGCGGCCAGACACTGGATACGGTCGACGGCCTGGTGCGTGACCGAATCGGCGCCCGGCTCGCACTCTGTGGTCATGAAGCTCATGGCGGCCGACAGGACCACCTCGAAGAACGTGTACCGTTGACTGCCACTGTTGTTATTGTGGGCAGAAGTTGAGCCGCCAGCAGGCCAGCTGTGCGTGAACTCGTAGCAGCCGCCGTCAGTCACCGCCAACAACTTTTGCACAGCCGTGTTGTTGACCGTCGTGGTGCCCAGGTTGCGCACCAGCGGCGAGCCGCCATACTGGAACAGCTGGCAAAGCACCTCGAACAGATAGTTAATGTGCGCGTAGTTGAATGGCCGCATATATGTGCGCACGTGTTCCGCCTGATCTGTCTGTGTAGCCGCTGTTGTTGTAGTCGCTGTTACAACGGGTGACCGTGCAATGGACACGTCAAACAGCGTCAACAGCACCGGGTCGAGCAGTCTGGACGGTGTTAAATATATATATATATATATATATATATTATATAAATATCATGCAATAACAACAGCACATACCGCGACAGTGAGCGCAGACTACACTTGAGAAAGGTCTCGCCGGCCGTCTTGCACCAGACATCACGACTGCGCAACAGATCCACCATGAGGAAGAGGGGCCGCGAGAATGCAATACTGGCATCCGGCATGGCCTCGGATATGCGCCAGAACGCGCCAAACTTGTCGAACGCCTGCTGCCGTTTGCGAACGTTGCCGCACGTCAGGTACGAGCAGATCACATGCTCCACCGCCTGGTTGGGTGTGAATGTGTGCAGCTGCCACAGCAGGTTGACGGCGTCGGTGCGGTGCGCCACGAATTCGGCGTCCAGAAAGTGCCACAAGCGATCGACGGAGCGGCAGACAAACTCCACCGACTCAAACACCGATTTGGACAGGTAGGCCTGCTGCACCGCGTGGAACAGCACCGACAGACACGCCGCCGTCAGCTCAAAACACATTGACTGTGCATTATTGTTACAGTCATATATATGTGGAGTGATGGAATACAACACAAACACACCTGACAGGCAGTGATCATCACCAGGTGGATCCAGGAGCGTTCGACGGGGCCGCTGTCATTCTGGGCACTACCGGGAACACCGTTGAGGGCGGCCGGTGGCAGCGAGATGAAGAATGACTTGTTGGTCTGCGCCGCAAACAGGCTCCACATGCTGAACAGAGACTTGACCTGCGTGGCGGCCGCGCGCCCGTCTGTTCTCTCACTCGTGGCAGCGGTGCGCAGGGCACTTTCAAGCACGTTGGCGATGGCAGTTTGCAGCGTGTCCATTGACAGCGGCTGGAACACTGCATTAATGTCGCTGGCGGCCGTTTGGTAAAAGTCCTGTGCGTACGCAGCATCCGTCTGGGCACGGTAAAACGTGTCGATGTGATGAAGAAGGTTTTCCTGGTTAGGCGCCGGCGGCTCTCCCTTGGTGTCTGGGCGGCACAGTTTGCGGAAAGCGCTCTCGGTTATCTTGGTAATCAGCAATTGCATCGTCTCAATGACAAGCGAAATGCGTTGCTGGTTGCTCACGCACTCTGACGGCTGTGTAATGACCTATATGTTCAATTAGCAGAGATAAACTACACGGATCTATATAATGCAGTACCTTGAGGTGCGTGGCCACCACGAACCAAAAGAAGGGAATGTGCAAGGCACCCACATCGTCGTCACGCAGCCGTATTCGACGCAGAAAAAAGATCAAGAGTGCCAGCTGGTCGTTGTCCCCGGTGGCACAGCTCTGCCTGAATGTGCCGTACAGCCGGGCAAACACCGTGTGCGGGTCCAGCAGGTCCAGAAACATGTTGGCCGTGTGTATCAGTTCCAGTGATAGGGTCGATGATAGTTCGGTCGCAGTACAGTGATGCCGCAGCGAGGAGAGTGCTGTGATGACAATCTGCTCGGCGATCGGGCCGCCGACCTCGCTCCGGTCCAGCAACGATATTATGATTTTGTACGGCCGGGCCAGATGGTGCGGGTCTTCTTGCGGCCGCGTCAGCATTGCACTCAGTGTCGCCACCATCGCGTCCAGTGCATTGGCCCGAAAATACTCGGCTTGCTCGGCAGCTTCCTCTGCCGGTCCTATTTTCATATCATATTGTTAGTAACAGTTAAATAGATTTGCATTCAGGCATACCAAGGATCCAGGCATAAAGCCGCCTGTTGAGAGACATGTCACGGCGCAGCACTACGCCCATGGCATTCTCCATCAGATGTTGCTGGTCCGGCTTATTCAGCACACTGTGATGCACGTGAGCACTACAGGAAATATATAAAAATTAATATGCACCCTTGATCGAGAGAAAAGTTGACCACGAGAAGTTCCAAGGTGCCACGCTGGACCAGCATGTCGGCATCAGAGAGCGCGGCGCTGAGTGCATTAACCATTGGTGTCAAATCGGTGCCAAACGCCTCCGTAACGGCTATAGATATAATTTGGCGTTATACAATAAATACATTACAATACCCTTCTTGGACGAGGTGGAGGGAAAGCTTCGGGACAGATAATTGATGTAGCCATGTCGGTGCTGTGGCGCCTGCAACACCCCGGCCCACACCGCATCAAAGAAGGCGGACGAGTGGACGCGGTGCCGCAGTGACTCCAACAGTGAATATACCTGCAAGTTGAATGCTTTTTATAGTGCACAACAATGCACTTACATCTTCAAAGAACTCGTTGCCCTGCTCGTCCAGACCCGGAATCACGGCCAGTATGAATGCCCGCAGGCAGAGCAGCAGTCTGTCTTCGCTGACTGCAAGATAGTAATCTTTGTACAGCGCTATCAATTGCGGCTGTAGATGATCAAATTTATGTAATCCAACTATAATCACACAAAACAAAATACCTTGACAGACATGGTGGCGTAACGCATCAGGGCAAACAGGCCGTATGAATAGAGATGCAAGTCGGCTCCCAGACCTTCTGGCTATATCATTCTTGTTACTGGACATAGTTATACACATGCATATGAAGTCCGTACACCAATGCTCTGGAATATAAGTGCATAGACTTCCAGTGTCTTGGAGTGTACACCAGATGGTAGTGCTGGGTTCAGACACTGTGCCAGACGCTTGGCAATCGTGACGTGCAGCGGAATCGAGTGGCACGTGGACGCATACATGCCAATTGCCTACACTATCAATACATGCACATATGCATTGTATATCAAAGTGTGCACCATAAAACTAGATGTAACAATCCATACTACACAAGCACACACACACCTTGCTCAGGGAGGAGAGGAAGCGAATGACATCGGCCCACTCGTTGACGGCATCAAAGGACTGCAGGATGCGGTCCACCAGCTGCGCGTACTTGCGCATGCGCGCATCATCCACCTGACGGCCACCAGGCGCTCCATCTGCATATGCGGTCAGATACTGCGGTGATCTGCACAGCCAACAGCGGCGCACGGCGGCACTCACCGTCCATCGGCGGCGCTGCCTACAGTCGGCTTGCGATAATAATACAAAACCGTGTTCGTGACTGTGTCGACTGTGTCCACAGTGGCAATTGTGTGGAGTATGTGTTTATTTATTGTTCATTAGATAATAACTTGAGTTATTATTTAATAGGCTCAATTGGCATCGGATAATGATCTTCTGGACACTGGTGTAAACAGTACGTGATGTCAGCAGCACATAGGGGATTGTTTGTACACACTAGTGGGAAAGGTCTACCAGCAGCTGGTGGATGCACATAAAATGTCTATCCCATCCGGATCTGCGAGGGCTGTTGGATCTGCAGGAACAATGGCTAAGTCGCAGCATCATTCTGGCATACATTGCAACTATATGTATGGCATGCGGTTTGTGTCTTAATCAATAGCGAAGAATCTACGTATTCATATTTTCTATTTATCGGGTATATCCAAAATTATACGTTTATAATATTAATGATTACTTCTTGTCTTACTACAATACTTGTCTCTTACACCTGATCATACGTATGTAGACCACCCACCCTTATTAAATCTTATTCTTAATTATACGAGTGTCTAATTCAAGAAGAGCTGTCCATTTATTTCACCTTGTAAATTTGAATGGCCATTAGGAGGCTAAACTTCTCCAATATACACAACAAACTTAGTACAGATTATTATTATACCGATTATAATCATTATCCGCATTGTTATATGTGAAGCATATAATATGATGTTGAATGTAGACTATTTTAGTACTTAATCAGCGCTAATGACTGGTGGAAGCAGGTCAAGGTCGCTCCACTGATGCTGCAGCAGCGTAAACTGCTCGTCGTTGGAGAACCGCAATTGCACCTCCTCCACCAAGTCAGCAAATTCTGCCTGCATTCCCGGCTGCGTGGCGAGCTGCGAGGGCGCGTGTGTCTGCTGCACACTGGTCACCAGTGCCGCAGTTGCTTGTTTCACTGTCTGCAGGGCGTTGCCGGCAGCAAATCTGCCACCACTCCCAGATGATGATGATGGTGTCCAGCGTTACGCAACGCGGTTATTAGGCGCATGTAGCACATGTCGGTCGGTGTTCGCGGCTGGCCCGTCTGACCCGTTCTGACAAGGTTCCACTGTCGCCAACTATTTTTCAGGTCAATGTATGCGCGCCTGGCACTGTTGTCACCGTTTTCTGCGCCAATATTACTCGTGTGTGGCAACTTGCGGCGCAATTGCTCCGCCAGTTGGCTAAACTTGCGCTGCATGTCGGGATTTGAGGCGAGTGCCGGCTGTGCTTTGCCCTGCTGCATCATCTTGATCAGGTGGTTGGTGGCCTGGCGCACAAGCTCCAAATTTCCCGACACTGGATCGGCAATGTAGCGGCGCATGGTGGCCATGATATTCATGTGCTGAAAGTCTGTTTCTGTGGTGGGCAGCGCCGACACGCGACACATATCCTTGTACAGCTGCTCCACCTGCACATATGCATCACCCACAAATGCTTGATCAGCCGCAATGTGGCGCGGTTTCGCGGCAAAGAACACGGTAAAGTTGGAGTCGGGCAGGCACCACACGGTCTCGAGGTCGTCGCGGTGCGCCATGCGGCCACTGATCAGTCGACTGTCCAGTCGCTGCGCCACTTTGGCAATGGAGCTGGCAATCATCTGCTGTGAAGTGCGCACGTAATACTCCATTGCCGCAAACAGCACTTCAATGTCCGTGCGCTGCGAGGTGTCGGCGCGGTCCGCCGACACCTACTACTTGCCTTGGGCATCCAGCTGCATAAGAGTTAGGCACATTAATTTATATATGCACTAACACTGTACGTACAAGTTGTAACAAACTATTGGCGCGGCAGTCGAGCCCGGCCGCATTGCCGTTGTATTGTAGAACGTAGCCCGCTGAAATAGTGCACTACAATAGCTGGTAAGGCACAGAACACAATAATTGCGACAATAAAGCGACAAGGCTTACGTCGATGCAGGCAAACTGATCACCAGCAATCCAAACAGCACGCTGATATGAAGCAGCATTTGCGTAAGAAATCAATATCACAATCGTTATGGAAGCCAATTACGCGTGAATGCCGTCTGCATCCTGCATTAACACGTGCTTACGGCAGCCAATCACTGCTGCTTATAGTGTTGGGGGTTTATTATAGATAATCACAATATCTTGCGCTGTTACTTCCATGAGTTTCCAATGGTGCCAAAAATAAGGAGCAGCATGAAGAATATCCCAGTTTTCTGGTAAAACTACTTTTGCAAGCTCCAAGAAAGTTTTGGACATTGGACCAGCAAGCGTCAAATCGATGCCGTGACCATTTTCCACCATCTCCATAAGATATGCCGTATTATCGTTCACTTCAAGCGTGTCTTCGTTATAATTTCGTCCCCTGCCCCATGATAGCTTTCGCATTGCGACAATCAGTTTAAAGTAGTGCAAGTTAAACTTATTCTTGTCGTAGTCGCATATAATACTGTAGGAATCAACCACATTCTTGTATGACTGTTGTCCGTAAAATACTGACTCCGCATACCAATCGATAAACAGAGCAGCTTTAGGTACTTTGCACCATGGCTCACGTAGCGCAACATTTTGAGACAACTGCTTACGATTTTCCTTGGCGACAAGCAAAGCGACGGAATTTTTGAATTGTTCCCATGCACCATTATCATCTGATTCCTTGCGCCGAATCTCATCCATTAAATCCAGAACGCGAAGAGCCGTGTCGGAAATAGACTGTTCTTCTGCCGTCGTCTCATCAGCCGACGGAATCAAGCTACTACCAGCGATGCTTTCCGTAACTGCAACGTCCGCCAGTGTCAACCCTTCTCGAATGCTGATGGTCTTCAGCCGGTGCCAAATCTTCTCGTACGCAAGTCGCAGGCGGAATTTTCTACCCTGAAAGACTCCTGCCTCCGGCGGCACGGTGAAATCAAGTTTGCGGCAATTGTTCTTGTCGTATGCCCACTTGAGGCGGTCATATTGTTTATTCGTGAGGTCATTCGTGTCCATCAACGTCGGTTGTTCTTGCAGCAGCTTCGCTTTAACTCTGGTTGCAAGAGATATCCACTTTCCATTGCCATTGGTACCCTCCAAGTAAAGCTTCAGGTTTTCTTCCAGGCTGGGTACCCAGCTAGAACGGTAAGAGAAAAATGTAAACGTTTAAAATTGGTACGCACTAGTTGTAGCATATTATCACGTCTCTGGCAGCGGCACCGGGTCGCAGCTCGCGATTAACGTTGTAAAAGTTGGCGCGCCACGGAGGTCGTAGATGAATCGAAGCACTTGAGCATTAGTTGGATGAACAGCAAGACGCTCAGTTATTACTTAACAATCTGCAATCCGAGCATTGCGGTGCAAATCAGTGCGCAGGTCCAGTTGGCAGTCATTCGGATAGTTTTCGCAAAGCTATAAAGAAGTGAAGTGAAAAGTAAATGTGGCGTTGAGCAAACAAAATCCACATGTCCACAAACGACCAATCAGCGTTGTCTGTTGCAGCCCCTTTCTGAGCACAGTGCACTATCTGTAACTCCGATCGATCGCGACTGTGTTACGGGGCAGCTATATAGGGTGTGGAACAGCATTGCCACCTGCAGTCAATCTGTGTAGTTTAAACGGATTTCTGCAGGTTGGTTTGCGCGCGTTGTACCACACCCGCACACTAGCTGACGCCGTCACAAAGCGCCTAGAGTCTTTGTTATACTATCAAATAATGATTAAACTCAAAATAATCAATATAATCAATTGATTGAAATCTATTCAAACTTCATTTTGCCAGATTATCGGCACGTATAACGGGGACGGAGTCATCATCATTAGGTAGATATAAAATCCAAGATTTTCGTAGTTCTTGATAAAAGTGATCACCCTAGTACAATGCATCAAGCTGTGAGGTCAGCGTAAATGTGTCAACATTCTCATCAGCAACCGAGTTTAAAATAAACTTTCTCTCGTATTCGATCTGAGGCAGCACATTGCTAGTGGCCCGGGCAAGATCTTCAAGGCTAGCTTTTGATTTCAAAACATTCGCCATTGTATGTATGAGATTGAAGTAAAGCAGTACTTGAACGTTTGGTTCCATAAGGCCCATGGGTTTCACATTGTGGCAGCTGATTGAACCTCTTCAGTACGGCAAGACCATAGGATACGTTTAGCATGGTATAAAAACTTGTCAGCCAGGACAGCAGCTAGTGGCGGAGGCGAATTAGTTTTCTTCTCATAAGCTGCTTGCAATTCTGTGGTCGACGCTAGCATTTGACGTAAAGTCAAATGCTAGCGTCAAATAGGCATTTTTTCGTCTAAATTGCTGCCAGCTGAAAAAGGCATTATTCGCATAGCTTCCATTAGATTGAAAAAGTAGAACTTCCCCGGGAAATCGCAGATGATCTGGTAAACAGCCACCAGTCGTTCATGTGTTCGCGGGTTGTAAAACTGTCACTGTGCGTACCAAACAACAAATCGAGTCATTTCAGGGGCAGTGCACCAAGTGCATCTTGTAAACCGGCGAATGCTTTCAGCTTTCGGGACTCTTTCAGTTCAAACAATACAATAAATTACAATATTTGACAACATAAATAATCTATATGGTTAAACATCAGCAGCCAGTGCCCGGTATGAGCCAGTATCGGGCCGCCATCGTAAGCTCGGCTCAGGCCTTGGGACATCGTACTGTTGCCTCCAGTCCACGTCACGCCACGGGCCGCGACCAGGCACCCAGAACGCCCAGCAATTAGTCCTACAACCCAAATCAAATGGATTGAAGAAGCGTGATGGATGCCGTGGGTCATCTGAAGCATGTTAATGTAAAAGTTGAAAACTCATTACATTATTATCACACCTGAGCGATTCAAGTACTCATAGCGCCAGAAATTCATGCCCTCGTTGGTGGTGAGCTCAGTGGCAATGTAGCTGGTCTGCGCTCCGACCATCATGAAGCATATAAACAGGGGCAGGAAGCAGAGAAGTGCGAGCAGCGTTGTGACGGTGTCCAGGTAAAAGTAGGCACAAATGGAATCACCAAAATAGCAGCCATGCTCGTCGGGAAAGCTCGGCAGTGGTGGCAGTTTGTCACTGTGATTCCTGACCACACTATCCAGGTCTAAAATAATTAAATCATTGACGATGCATAAAACATCCCGACCAACATGAAATGGAGACAATGATGGCCGCCACGGAGGCAATTAGGAGCGAGGAGCAAAATACAACAAACTGGCGATGGTTGCCGCACCCAATACACGAGTATGTCCACGGACAGTGGCTGCAGATATTATAGGCAGCTGTAGGCATTAAAACAGCAACGCACTGATCAAAGCGAGCGACGCAGCGATTACACAGTTTGCAGTGCTTGGAGCGCACAGGTTTACGCACCAGACACGTCAGGCAAAAGTGCCGATCATCCAGTCGGCCCGCGTCCGCCAATGTTCCAACTGCGGTCAGAACCGACTCGACCGATGAGGCCGGTGCACACAGGCCGGGATCAGAGCGTACAGTGCTGTACAGCGACCAGCAGACGATGCACAACAGTACGGCCAAGGTGCAGTTAAGTGCCCACTTTCCGGTCGTCAAATCTATGAACTCAAATTAGTATGAGCTTACTCTCACAACAATGATTTACCGTGTGGAATGATTCTGAAAAGCCAATTCACTGTGAAGGCCAGTAAAGCCGCGTGCACGAACGAATGGCAAAATATGGACGCCATAAATGCCTCGTTGTCGCCATGCAGCCTCCAATTGAGTAAAAGCTGCCCGATGCCGATTGCGCACAACATAGATATCGGCACGGCCCAGTACCAGTTCAGTAGGGACATTAGAAGCAGTGGCACCGCGATAATGATGTATGGCCCAGCATACACGAACCAGTCAACCGCGGGAAGTTTGGTCGGCATCAACTTCGACTGTCAGATATATGCCAAACAGAAATATGTTATATACCTTGTTCGATGCGGCCAGCAGCAAAATCTTCTCGGCAGAAAGCGGCGCACGCTGACACACAGTCTGGAACCAGGACTGCCCCTCGGCGCCGCGCCTGTCCAGCACCAACTGCATTGCAGTCAACCCGGCCTGGACGCCAAAATCACTTGGCTGCTTGAATTCTTCCCGGTCAATGATGTTGCCGGATGGCTGATTATCAGCATCCACAGCCACTTTGCCGCCGCCACAGTCAGCGGCAGTATCACCGACACGCCGCTCCAACTCGGCATGGCCACACTGGCCGACCAGCAGCCGCGTCAACACCACAATCATATCGGCGTGATTCTGCGCGCATGCCCAATGCAATGGAGTCATGCCGTACATGTCGGACAGGTTGAGCCGGGCGCCGCACGCAACCATCAGACACAGCAGCGGCGCAGAGTGCATATGGTTCTTGAAGGCCAGCCAGTGCACGGCCGTCTGTCCGTATCGATCACGTCGATTAAGCAGCACTGGCAGCGAGTCAAAGGACGGCGTCTGGCCGAGATGGTGTTGCTGCGATGCGTGCGATGTGTGTGATGTGGTGGTGATCGGATGGAACTGGGCGTCCGAGAGCCGCGGTGACAGTGGCGGGCAGTTGCCGCTTCCATACAGCACGTGCAGCACGTACATTGCTAAAGGTATTTTGAAGTGTTTATACGCAGATATACTTAAACTTATATCAACTTTTAACGCACCGAGCAGACAGTGACCCTCCTGGGCCATCAGGTGAAATACCGTGAATCCTTGCGCGTCCACCGCTGCCAGATCGGCGCCATTGCGCACAAACAGCGTGACCATGTGCGTATGGCCATACCTGCCTCAGAGTTGGTCATTCAAGACTATACGTATATCATATACTACCGGACGGCCCAGTGAAGAGGAGTGGCCATCTGCGCGCCACCTGAGCGATTAATCAGATGGCTGGGTGCTGTACCGTCCGGGCAGTAGGCGAATATCAGCTGCGCGATGGCCACGTGGTTGCTGAGCGCGGCCCAATGCAGCGGCGTGCACCCGTCGTCATCAGCTTGCAGCACCAGCGACGACTGCGCGGGTCTCCGTCCAGCAATATTATCAGCATCAACATTGCTTCCTCGGCTAGTGGCTGATGTCTCCAGGGCACTGCGCACCGCACCGATATCGCCCGACTGGCACAGCTGGCAGAATGTGTGCTGCGCGGGAACAAGGTCCACTGTTTCCGCTGCCGGAGCATCGATCTGCATGTGTTTGTAACTTGGAGAGAAGCTAACGAGTTTTATTCTATTTTTGACGTCTAATGCATAGCATTTATTATGTACTCAACATAATATCGCCGGTCTTGGCGAGGTAATACACAAGCTTTCAGTCCGGGACTGGTGGTTAATGGTCTACTTTATAAACAGACGTTTATGGCATATCACCTGGTTTATTTAAGTTGTGTAAGTAAAGTTTGTACTAAGTTAATGACGATTCACTTTATGTGTAGGCGTCAAGGTATTCTCTATTTAAGCTGGGTGTGGAGGGCAAAGAGGTGTTGGCAGGGTGGGCGGCGCGTTGTTCAGTGCAAAAGTCGATTTAAAGAGGCAATAAATAATTGCCATTTACCGTGGTTGAGTAAATAGTCCAACAATAATAACTAAAACAACTAATAATAATTAATAACTCTTATGGCAGGATATGGAATCACTTTATGTAAGGAGTAATTTGGAGCACTCTGATTGGTGCATTGAACGCCCCTGAAAGAAATTTTTTTTCTTCTTTTTTGACGTTCTTCATTCACATTCTTCTTTCGAGTCGTTCTTTCTTCAGAAGAAACAAAAGGCAGAGGAAAGAAGAAATCATGGTCGCGTCTCGTGCCAAAGCTGGCGGCGCTCCGCCCGGCCGACTGTTGTCCAACTCTCCGCTGCAGACACCAGAACTGACGGCCATGGTGGCGCCGGCGTCTCTGCACGGCTCCTCCTCATCGACTGCATCTGCTGCAAGTTCCATGCGCGGCCACATAAGCGGCACTGGTAGTGTACTGGTGGAGGATAATTCGCATCAAAACGGCGAGGGGCACCCATCGATGTTGTTGTCGGAATCGGCGTCAACCGCGATGCCGACCACAATGGACGCCGTGGAAGAAGATTATCTGGTGGAGGACACGGAGGCGGAGTCAGGTGCTGACACTCGCGCCACCGCTACAGTCAATGCAACGGCCAAAGTTGATGACAGTAAGCGCATGCTGCAGCGCGGCGGCATTAGCAGCGATCCAGCGCTGTCGGCCGTGGTGTCCTCGCCGGATCAGCGCGACCTGGTCAAGGTTGCCGAGACGCTGACGTGTCTTCGACGAGTGGCGGCCAGTGCCACTGCCGGCGGCACCGGCGCCACCGCAACTACGGCATCTGACCCCGCGGCGGACCTACCGAGCAGCGGCACCGCGGGACAGCAGACGGACAACCTGGCCACCCCGTCGCCACTAATGCCGGGCACTGTGTCGCCGCGCACACCCGCATCGGCATCATCTGCGTCGGCTTCAAGTACCACTGTAGAAGCAGCAGCATCCGAGACATCACCGTCCATGTACTACACGCTCATGACACCGCCAAAGAGCCACGATGCGGAGGTGGCTGACCTGCAGCGCGCCGTAGACGACATGCAGCGCCGACACCAAGCCGGGGACTTTAATCTGCATAACAGTAACGATGGCAATAATCAAGAGCAGCAACCATTCGACAGTCACCATGACCAGCAATTCCATAGTCAACAGCGACAACAGCAACAACCGCTCCACCACGACAAACCCGTGAAGCCAGACGGCACACCGCTGTTCAAGTGCCCGTACGAGACATGCCAGCACGTATTCGGACAGGCCACGCACCTGAACGTGCATTTGCGCCGACACACGGGCGAGAGGCCGTACGTGTGCAGCCACTGCAACAAGGCATTCACGCAGCTGGGCAACCTGAAGACCCACGAGCGCACGCACACCAATGAGAAACCGTTCAAGTGCGATCACTGCGGCAAAGCATTCGCCCAGCTGGGCAATCTGCGCACCCACATATTCACGCACAGCGGCCAGGTATGCGTAATAACTGTGTTCATGTTGTGGTACGTATACAGTAATACACGTCACGCAGAAACCATTTGTGTGCCGGATCGACGACTGCAACAAGGCATTCACACAGCTGGGCAACTGCAAGTCCCACCAGTGCAAGTACCACGGACTGCCGCACGGCACCAGCGTAGAAAACACCCACTACCAGGTGCTGCACGGCAACAAGGCGTCACGCGTGCTGGACATGTCGACTGCATGCGCGGATGAACTGCCAGCCACACCGCCGCCCATGCCCATGCCCGTGTCCATGACCACCTCCTCTGAACTGCTGTCGCCACCGTCCATCATATCTGATGCTGTCCATGGCGATGACAATGGTAGTCATAATCACCATTTTCAGCATCACCACATGCACGATGAAGGCACAGTCAGTGACACGGCCAAGAGGCAGCGGGTGGCCTGATCCACTCGGTCTAGTTCGCCCATCAATATCAACCATCACACACACAAACCGTTCATCGCCCACAATATCATTCAACCAGACAATAGCCGCCGCACATAATTGAGAGAGTAGACACACAATGCATTTACTCTTGTTTGAAGTCTGACTCTGATTCCAAACCCTAATCACACACTTCCAATACGTTAATCACCATCACAATTTCCGTATGAGCAGCCAGCCAAACGCCACCAAGCCATCCGAGTTCCTGGGCGCAGTGGTTGGTCAGCCAGTCGTGGTGCGCCTCACCACCGGCGTCGAGTACCGCGGTATGCTCACACTCATCAAGCCCTCATTCAGCATATATATATATATATATACATTGACCGGAGATGGCGCGTGCGTAGGCATACTGGCGTGCCTGGACGGCTTCATGAACATTGTGCTGGAGCAGACGGAGGAGTTTTACGGCGGCGAGTTCCGCGGGCGGTTCGGTGACGCGTTCATCCGCGGCAATAACGGTGAGTGAAATATATGTATCTACATACATGTGGCTATATACTACTTGTATGCAATGAACTAATAGTATGCAGTACACTTTATAAGTGCCAGGAAGCGGGTGGTTGCCGGTGCCTGAGCCTAGTTGTTGTACAGCAATACACACAATAGTTGTATAAGTTTCTGCTTGTAGTTCATAAATACTTCAAATGCTACCACCAATTTGCAGGGTCTCCTCAGTGCGCGTCTTGCATATTTTCATACGCCTGCATGACTTCCGGCCACACGTTCCCATGATCGTATTCGCGGTCATTGTGCAGGCGATATTGCAGCCACAGCTGACGGCGCAACTCCAACTCCTTTTGCACCTGACCAGATTGCGCAGCAGCTTGCAGTGCATCCATCAAGACGTCTTTGCTAAAGCTGACGCGTCCCAGCTAATCCAGCAGGGCGATACAGCTCTCGTCACCATCACCATTAATTGCGTCATAAAGCGTGTCAACGTGGCTGGCAGTCTCCGCCATAACACCACCGGCGTCACACTCTCTCAGTGCCGCATCACCACCGGCCTCACACTCATCCTCGCGCACAGGAACGGCACAAGTACGCGTAATCATCATGCACAACACCACCGCGGCAATCCATTGATGCATCATTGTAGGCACGTGACTCTGAAGTAAATAATTAAATAACGTTCCAATACAAAATGAGTGTGCATTACAACATACAAGATATATTTACATCATTGCATTACCACATCACAACATACAAGACATACTACATTGCATTACAACATCAACATTACAACACACAACAACACTAAGGATAAACACACACATACTACATTGCATTACAACATCAACATTACAACACACAACAACACTAAGGATAAACACACACAACATACACGACATACATCATTGCATTACAACATCAACATTACAACACACAACAACACCAAGGATAAACACACACAACATACACGACACACATTGCATTACAACATCAAACACAG
>JAZDSV010000096.1:0-32258 GCA_036784855.1 Aphelidium insulamus | reverse complement strand
CAGAAGGCAACATTGACGTCATTGCCAAGTGCAAAGATTGCAATTAATGTTGTGCTACCAATCGTTTGCCTGTAATCGTTGCTCTGCGGCAACTTTAAATGCAATCAATCTTTTTGACCAATCCACTGATGGGCTTCACAGAATTCTGCAATATGCAATCAATGTGTGCCGCCAATCGGAAAGTGGTCTATTGCGGCTATAAAAGCCGATATGCGATCGAGGTGAGACGCCATCAGCAAATTCATCACCCACTCGAACAAGCGACCATGAAGTTTATTGCAATTGCACTGGTTCTGTTTGGCGCCGTGTCTGCCACTGTCATCCCGACCATGACTGTCACGGAGCAAGTGTTTGCAAACACCAACTGCACCGGCGAATTGTCGTATATCTTCCGCGAGCGCAAACACGGCTCATGCGCCACCTCAAACTTGGCTTCCAGCACTTGTGTGGGACGCAAGCGCCAGTCGTGCGTGGATGGTAAACCAGAGGACATTGTTCTCAAGCCTACCGCGGCCGTGAACGTGTTGCAAACTCGTTACATGAGCTCCACATGCGCTCCAACCGCCATGATTGCAGTGCGCGAGTTTGTAGCCGATGGCAAGTGCAATCGCTGGTCGCTCGGTGGCAAGACACTGTACTACCTGGCCAAGTGCACCGGCTCTGCCTTTGTAACATACTACCATGACAGTGAGTGCACCAATGCTTCTCAGCTCAGCCAGTGGTGGCTGCCAGCTGTGGTCCAGAACGCGACTGCCGGATGTGTGTCCGATGGCGTTTATGGTGTGAAGACCGAGTGCGTAAAGACCATGTTTGCCTAATCGTTAGGAACAATTTTGCGACTGAGTGCCCATTCGATGTTTCTGAATATAGTATTTACCTAATGCCATGAAATCTATTCAGTATCTCCGTTAAGTAGCCACTCAGGTTCATGGCAGCATGTGAGGCAACCATTTTCGCGAGCCGCATCACCGCAAGCATTCAGTCGCAGTTATTACCGACTTGTTTCTGCTCCGACGCGCCAAGTTGTGTAACTGCAGTTGCCTAAAAATGTGGCCGAACTTTCAGTGTCTGCCTTCAATTCCAGCTTATTTGCGCAGGCCCACACAAATGTATCGAGATTATGGGCTTCTTGGAAGTGCAGTCTTTGGGCGTCCATGGACAGCCGAAGTGATGATGCTGGATGACTCGAAAATCGCTGTACCGTATCATATGCTGCCGCTTCTGCTTGTCCCACGCGGCGTGCAGCAGCTATCCTTTAAAGGATCGAACTGAAAGGTGACCCAATCTAAACGTTTCACGGCGGAAACCGTTTCAGAAAACACCGTTTTCGTCGAGTCATCATGCGCCGCCTTGTACGCAGCAAGAAACGATTTGGACAACGGGGCAATAAATGGACACTGTCCAGGCAAATATTTCAATATATTGACCAGCGGTAATCCGTCAAACGGTCGTTGAATAGGCGCGTGGTGATCTTATATGATGGAGTTTAGCCGAATGCGCGCGAGGTTTAACCGACTGATGACAGACTGTTCAGCGGTTGGACGGCGTGTGACTCACGCTCACACACACACTCCAGATGTGGATGCAGCCATACGGCACCGCGCTGTTGCTACACGCACTAATCAGTGCCGTATCGGCATTGACACGAACGCAGCTGGTGTATGAGGGCTGTAACTGCACAGACCGGGTGCTGTATGCATACCGTGAACGCCAGCCGGGCCGCTGCACCGAACTCGGACTACCTCCGCGAAATTGCACAAGGGCTACCACGGATTCTTGCACCGGTGACCGCGGCACTGTCTACGTGTTTGACCAGCTGAACGCGGCCGTCAACGTTGTCCAAGTGCTGTACAATAGTTCGGATTGTCAAGTTGCTACGGTGTCGGCGTCGCGGGCATACGCTGCCGACGGAAAATGCAATCCCATGACGCTGGACGGCAGAGTGTTCTACTACACTGCCATCTGCACGAACAACATGGCTTCGGTGGAGTATTTCGAGGAGAGGACATGCTCACGGTATCGTCGCATAAGTCACTGGTTGATGCCACCGATATCGAAACCAGCCGTCAGCAAAGTGCATTGACAGCGGCACATATGGCGCGAAGACGATATGCTTTCACGTGGCAGTTCCACGGCTCATCTCGCAGCCAGCATAGTCTAGGCCGATTGCTATAGTGTTAGTCTGGTGCTATAATCACAAATTAATAGACTAGCCCGCGCCAGTGTCACAGCCAATCAGAACCCACGCAGGCAATCAATGCACCGCGCCCAATCACACGCAGACGCCACAGCCGTCTATAAATAAGCAGTCTGAACAGTGCCGCTGTCTATATACGCACGTTCTCTCTCTCTATACTACACACTTGCATATAGATATTATTCTATACTATACTATAATAACAAGATGTTGATGATGAAGGTGGTGCTGGGTGCGGTGGCGCTGGCTGTGGGCTGTGTGAATGCTATCGACACCTCGCGTCTGACACGCACAACGGTACAGTACCAGGGCAATGGGTGCACTGGGAAGGCCATGTACATCTTCCGCGAGAGACAGAATGGTGCGTGCAGCACCTCAGGGCTGGCGGCCAGCACATGCACCGGCAAGAAGCTGGACACCTGCTCCGACACTGGCGCCGTCTCCATTCTGGACAAGGTGAATGCGCCGTACAGCGTGCTGCAGTCCATGTACTACAGTACTGGCTGCGGGTACACATCACTCGCGGCATCCCGCGCCTTTGTCGCTGATGGCAACTGCAACCCCATGACAGTGGCGGGCAAGGTGATCTACTACACTGCCACGTGTACCGGCTACGCTTTTGTCAACTTTTACGAGGACAGCGCCTGCTCCTACAAGTACAAGGTCAGCCAGTGGGTGCTGCCGCCCATCATGCAAAACACCACCGCCGACTGTGTAAATGACGGCATATACGGCTACATCACCACGTGCTACAAGAAGGTTTAACCGGTGTTGTGCGAGAGTGCCTGCAATGACAATAGAGGACAACTGTGACATCGTGTCAATGCTGGCTGGGCGCCCTGATTTGCCCGCGGCGTCTCCCCTTGCCGGCGGTGCCACCATGAAGGCGCCGCCCGCGCCCACTGAGCGCTCATATACGCAGGGCGGGGTGACCGTGACCACAAGGCGCGCGCCCATCAGCACCTCTGCCGACCTCGATAGGTGCGGGACTCGTGTTCAATCCCGTGTGCTCATCGCCACCATTCTCTAGGTGGACGACAGAGCTGGGACACCCAATGCCGACCATGCTGTTTGGCGGGAGTGGGTTGTCGGTGCAGTTTGCCCCACAGGGCCCCAAGGTCACCTTCAATGGACTGGATGCTCTGCGCCACCTGGACCCGCGCACCGACCTGCGAGTGCCCATGGCGGATGCGTGGACTGCCAGCCGGTGTGTTACATATATCATACACTCATATCGATAATAAACATTTGTGCAGGCCCGATACGGCTGACATGAGCGTTATCTCACCGTACGACTGGACATACAGCACGCGGTACCGTGGAACCACACTGGACACGCCAGGCAGTTGGGTGTCTGTGCCACAGAGCCGGGTTGACATGGAGCGCTTGAAGCGCACGGACCCCATTCTCTTCTTCGACACGGACTTGATACTGTTTGAGGATGAGCTGGCCGACAATGGTATCAGCCAGCTCTGGTCCGTTGTGGTCTGCTGGCATTACATACATACATACACACACACACACACACACACACACACACACACTAACGGTTTGACATACATAGTGTCAAAGTGCGCGTCATGCCCACCTGTCTGCTAGTGCTGCAGCGGCTGACAATGAAGTTGGAGGCGGTGGTGGTTCGTGTGCATGAAACGCGTCTCTATCACGAGTTTGGCGCAGACACTGTGGCGCGCGACTACACCGAGTACCAGGCAGACTTTGCCGCAGTTCGCCAGGAGGTATAGCACATTTATTCGTAGTTGGTAACTTTGATTGCTAGCATTAACTTTTGGTCAAAGGTATTGAAGGCAAGCAGTTTTGACTCGGTGCGAGCAGCAGAAGCCATGTCCCAAATGGATGTGGTGGCGCAGGCAGTGACGCGGCTTGATACTGCATCAGCTCTGCGCACAGTCTGCCACGAGATATTGTCATTATCGGCACAATAAAGTGTGTGGTGTTGTGTATACATATGTATGTTTATGGATAACACATGAATTGTAAACAGAGAAGAGTAACGGGGTCTCGACGCATCTGTAGTCCTTTAGATTTTGTCTTTTGGCTAGTACATAGGCCCAGGTTCTACTTTTGTTCTGGTTAATAGGCACATTTATGACAGACTTAGTTTCTGTTATTGTGCCTGGCTGGTTAATACATACACAGGCAGTGAGACTTTAGCACTGCAAGATTACTCATGACGCAAATCAAACGCCGCGCACTGGTTCTCTGCGCCGACGGCTCGGAGGAGATTGAAGTTGTGACGGCGGTCGATGTGCTGCGCCGTGCAGAAGTAGGCTCTCCGGGATCTAATTCTTGTTGGTACTTGACATGCCCAGGTTGACGTAGTCTGCGCCGCCGTAAAGGCCGAGACCTGTGTGAAGTGCAGCCGCGGTGTCAACTTGTGCGCGGATACGTTGCTGAGCAGCATTTCTGACGCGGTATGCATGCTGGGTGGCAGAGATTTCATCATGACAGCTTCGTATGTAGGAGTTGAAGACATTTGATATGGTGGTGCTGCCCGGTGGCATGAAGGGCAGCGAAGCGTTTGCCGGCGTACGCATCATGCACTCTTGACATTCAACGCTACTATCACACTCACTATCTGGATTAAGAGTGAGGCCGTGCTGAGGGTGTTGAAGCAGTTCCGCGCAGACTCGTCCAAGTGGGTGGCGGCAATTTGCGCGGCGTCGATTGCATTCAAGCGGGCCGGCGATGCATTTGCCCGCGCGCGCCTCACATCGCATCCCAGCGTGCGCGAACAGTTTGCCCAAGCTGGCGGTTAGTTGATATATTTCTATAATGGTGCACACATACATTTACGTTTACACTGTCTTTGTTCAGACTTTCAGTGGGTGGATGAGCGTGTGGTGGTGGACGGCCGGTTGATCACCAGTCAGTCGCCCGGCACGGCATTGGAGTTCTCACTGCGTCTGGTGACAGAGATGTGTGGCGCCGACTGTGCACGCCGCGTGGCCGCTCCAATGTTCCTGCACCCGTCCATTGAATACGGTGCTTGATACAGATAGGCGTTCATTCACGGCAGATTGCACTATACACACACTCTGTTAATCATCGTCATCATCCACAAGGTCCCGCCTGGCCACCTTGGCCACCCACCACTTTTCCCGGTCCATCAGCCGGCGCATGGTGTCGGCTGGATCGGGAAAGGGCTGCTTGCGGCTCACAACCAGGCACTGTTTGCCCAAGCTGATGTAACCCTTCACCAGGCCGGCATCGATGAGTTGTGCTAGCAGCGCTACTATACCAGTGTAGTCGGGAGGGGTGCTGGGCGTCGCGGATGGAACGTATGTGAATTGCGATGCTGCACATGGTCAGCTATAGTAGATGATCGTATCCACAACTTGCCGCCAGCCAGCAATAGCCCCGCGGCCACATCGCCAAATCCGATTCGTGGAGTCTGCGTCAAAGACGCACCGCCATCAATGTCCATGCCACCAACAGCGCCAGTATCTCCCGATACAGATATAGACGTATCTGCACCGCCTACGCTGTAGCCAAACGTGGTGCTGCCAATAGCGCTGCCAACGACGAACACCTACACGCATGAGCTATGCAACACGCACAAACATATAACTCGCCTTTTTGAGCAAGTTGCGATATACAAGCATCTCACAGCGACTCCGAATGAGGTTGTAGATATGAAAGTAAACAAAGAATGCACGACTGTCAGGGCCATCCATCGCGCGCGCAAACTCGCCCATATTACCGGCCTTGATAGCGGCTATTGCGGGACAAAAGTGCTGTGCGATTCCATACTTCTCCAGCAGAGGCATTTGCGCAGTTCCCTGTTGTCGACGCGGAAACCTGGCCAACACAATCTGTGCGCTGACCAAGTATATCATGATCAATCGCCGCTGCTTTCTATAGTCTCGGTGACACAGTTGGTTTGCGGTCAATAGATGCGGCAGTGCCTATGCATAGGTTTAATAATTCTACATATATATATATATATATATATATATAAATAAATATACACCATACCGCGGGAACGTTGTGTTGAATGAGCAGCAGGCGGCCCATGTTAAAGTGGAAGGTGACCCGGTCCGCCAGGCTGAAATGCAGGTCGACCTGCTCCGGCGCGGGCAGCACATGCTGAAACACATAGTCGAGCACCTTTTGCAGCTGGGCCAAGTTCTGCAGCCGCATGTAACACTTGAAAATGTAGTTGAGCAGGAAGACAATGCCGGCCTTGCGTGAGTGCGGCAACGGGTGCCGGTCCTGCATCTTGGCGCGCACGGCGTCCAGTGCCACGCACACGGCCTTGACTGCGGTGGGACGTTGCTGCGTGCGCACGCGCTCCTTGTCCACGGCGAACGCAGTCTGCACCAGCCGCCCGTACACCAGCTTGATGAGGGGCAGCATCCAGGCCGCGTCGAATGCGTAGCACAGGCCCTGCGCGCACTCCAACATGGCGTCCATGTCGGCACCGGTGCTGGACTGCTGTTGGCGGAGTAGTTGACGTTGCAGTAGCTGCTTCTGCATGTTGAGGAATGCCTGCAGGAAGCGATCCCACGGCGCCAGGTCCCCACTGCCGGTGCCACGACCACGTATGGTGTCGGCGGCAAGTGTCGGCGACATGGAGTTGAGCATGGTGGTGGGTGGTTGGCGCACCAGCTGTACCAGCCGCGACGCATCCTCTGCCGCAATGGCGTCCAGCGCGGCATTTAACCACGTTGTGGCATCCATTGTATATAGTGTAAATATTAGGTCCTGTCACTATTTATATCCATACAAATGCACAGGTCTGCGTGTACTGCACAAAAAGTAAATAAGTAACAGATATATCGAAGAGTTCATTGCAAGAGTTCATTCATTTATCTGTCTTTGTTTTGTAACCTCGCCACTCCGTGGCAGCATTACGCTTTTACGCTTTTATGCAACTAGCGAACCGAGCAATGTGGCTGTAGCTGGTAGAGATGCATCCAAGTCCGCTAAAATTGACGCCACCAGTGTACTTGCTGCTGCTCACGCACTTGTCGTCATCGTGATAGTTGACTTGTGCATACTTGTCGCAAGTCGCCGTGAAGTAGCGAAGCTTCTTGTCCTTGGTCACAATTGGCTTGCACGCCTCTGGCTTGTATATCGAGAGCCCCGGCGATGACAGAAACAAATTGAAATTACCGCCGTAAGCTGTGGTTGAGCAACCGTACGGACCGGCAGTGAAAAACGAGGCGTATGTTTCGCCCTTGGTGAGCCCCATAGGCTTGATCGCTTCAAACGTGTTGTCCCCGGGGAACATTGATTTCTGGCACGTTGTCATCACTTTGCCATTGCATACTGGCTTTGCCAACCCATTATCGGCACAGATTGTGTCATAAGACTTGACGTAATGAACAAAGTCGCGATAAACGTGCTGTACTTTGCCTTTGCATCCATCCAGCTCATACGTAATCGTATCACGCACTCCAACTGGACTTGGGTTAGCCAGTGAGGCCCCGAACAATGCAGCAATTGCCAAAATGTACTTCATATTCAATGTTTCTGGAGTTGATGTAATTTACGTGAGATGAAATGGAAGCGGAAGTGTGTCGGCTTTTATACGCGCAGCGTGATTGTTACACGACGCATTAAATCCAACGAAGCGTCCAATCGTGTCGCTGCATCAGCACTATTGCACAGTAATACGAGTAAACATATAACAGTTTCTCCCTGTGCAGCAACATGGCAATATCATAGTATGTACGCAGGGTTACGTATTGCTGTGACAGCAGTAGCCAAGTTAGAGTAAGTGATCTTATAGCAAATCATAATTGATGACCCGAATGGAACATAATCATAATTGGAAGCGCCGAATGAGACATCGCACATCGCACTGGGTTTTCTTTTCAAACCACACTGATTTATGATTCTTCAACTGGCTGCACCACGGCGCCATGCACATCGACAGAAAGCTGCAGGCAGTCGGTGTGTATGCCGTGAGCAGTGAATATCGCCTGTATCCGCGAGGCGATGGTGTCAAAGTTGCCGGTGGCAAGTGCCAAAACAGTCGGACCGGCCCCGCTAAGCACCACACCCAGCAGGCCGTCACACGTGAAGCTGGTTACACTGTGCAAAATGTCCTGCAAACCCGGCACAAGTTCCTTGCGGTATGGCTGATGTACGCGATCCATGAGCAAATCTTGATACAGATGTGGATCCCGCACGGGCAAAGTGTCACTGCCGGCACCCAGGGCGCACACAAGCATGGCCAGCCGTTGCAAGTTGTGCACGGTGTCGGCGCGGGTATAGTGGTCGGGCAGGACTGCACGTGCCGCCGCCGTGCTCAGGGAAAAGCGCGGCACAATGCACACGTGCTTGATGGCCATGTTCCATGGGAGGCACATGTACGCACACCGCCTGCGAACTGTTGTCGAACTGAAAGCATTGGCGACACCTGGCGAGAACTGCCGTTCGGCTTCCGTCCTGACCATGCCCGCTACCATGGAGCCAAACAGCGCGGCGCCCACATTGTCCGGATGGTTCTCCATTTGTAGTGCATAGTCCAGCAAGTCGTCCTTCACGCAGCCCAGCTGAAACACTTCATTCGCCAGCATCATTCCGCCAACGATGGCCGCTGCAGACGATCCAAGGCCGCGCGACAGCGGTATGCAATTATGTATGTGCAGGTGGAGCGAGTACTGTGCGGGCGGCGACTCTGAGTCAAGTGCGGGCACCACCACGCTGTCATATGGCACGGGGAGGTCATCGGCGTTATCGTCCGCGTGGGTGGCATTACTGCCGCTATGCACGTGACGCCGCCGGTGCAGCAAGTGCAGCATAGCCTTGACCACCAGGTTTGACCTGTCTAGAGGGACCGCGGGCGCCTGGCTGTCCCCATCAGCGGCGCCATCCTCATAAGTGACCACGAAATCTGTGTCGGGAGCACCATCCACACGTGGTGACCCCGCCATCGCAACCTTCCGTCGCACCACCGACAGCTCCAGGTCCAGATAGAGTGCGAGTGCACAACCCAGCGTGTCGAAGCCGGGACCGAGGTTGGCCGTGGAAGCCGGCACGCGAACTTTCCATCGGCGCTGCAGTGGCATTGCTGTTTAGACCTGATTTGTTTCCAATTGGCTTGCTTGCTCGAAGCTCGTGGCGCAACTTGGATATCGCTGCCATGGTGCGTCTCCTCTGTCTGTCTATGCTGGGTGTCTATGTGTCTCTGTGATGCATCGTTGTGAGGTGGCTGTGTGTGTGTGTGTGTATGTGTGTATGTCGGCTTCGGTGTCTGACTGGCTGTAGCGTTGTAGCCATATACACACATACACACATACATCCACCACACTCACTAGCACCCTTGCGCCACATTGACCATCATAAGCCACTAACCACACACATGTCTGCCAGGCTGACCGGTTGGACTGTGCGCTGGACCTTATGCGCCGCCTGCCGCCCGAGAAGGTGGAGGAGAACCTGGCCAACCTGATTGATATGGTGCCCGAGTTGACGGAGGATTTGCTGGCCAGTGTGGACCAGCCGCTCAAGGTGCAGCAGTGCAAGAAGACTGGCAAGGAGTTCCTGCTTTGTGACTATAACCGCGATGGCGACTCTTACAGGCACGTTTGGCTGTCTTATATACACCGTTATTTATGTGATTATGTATACTTGCAGGTCGCCGTGGTCCAACGAGTACGAGCCGAAGTTGGAAGACGGCGCCTGGCCATCTGACTCGCTGCGCAAACTGGAAATTGCCGCCAACGATGCATTCGAGACATACCGTGAAATGTAGTATTTAGTTGATTACATAATTATACCGTACTGTATTGACTATATGTGCAGGTACTACGAGGGCGGAGTGTCGTCCGTATACACATGGGACCTGGAGTCTGGATTTGCCGCCGTGGTGCTTATAAAGAAGGGTAGGTGTCTCACTGTGTCTGTGTCTTTCATATCTCGTCATCATGCCTTGTGTGCAGTCGGTGATAATAGCAAGAAGTTGAAGGGCAGCTGGGACTCTATTCACGTGCTGGAAATCGCTGATAACAAGCGGAGTGCTCGTTACAAACTCACATCCACAGTGATGCTGTACATGCTCACCAGCAAGCCGGCCACTGGCAACATCAACCTGTCTGGCAGCATGACTAGACAAGTTAGTGAATAATTATATTGTGGATAACTTTGTTAAACATTCTCTTGTTCGTAGATCGAGCAAGAACTCCCGTTAGAAGGCACGGATACGGCTGGAGCGCACATTGCCAATATGGGCCGACTCATTGAGGACCACGAGTTCAAGATGCGCCATTCGCTGCAGGAAATCTATTTCGGCAAGACAAAGGATATCTGCAATGATCTGCGCAGCGCCCAGTCACTTGCCGACAAGGCCAAACAGAATGAAATTCAACGCGAGCTGGCCAACAAACTGCAGTCCACGGCCAAGTGATCTGGCAGTTACTCCTTTTGTCTCTTTAATTCATAAAGCCTTTATTGTGTCAGTTGTGTCAATATCATGGTGATACCAATACAACGCATAGAAGACAGTATACAGATAGTAGTACCATAGGGCTATAAGTCTAGGCCTTTATTGGAATAGAAGTCGATCTAACGGCGAGGAGAATTGTTGGTTGGCACTTCACCCGTGTGCGCGGGGATCATGAATGCGGCTTGGTATAGACACACGCACACACACACACCCACGCGCCGCTCAGATGAGCAGCTTCTCGATGCTCAGCTTGAGCGCGTTAATCTGCGGCTTCAACTCGCTGCCGTCGTTCGTGGTCACGCTGGTGGCGATCACATTGCGCGTGACACCGCACGCGCGTCCCAATGCCTGCTTGCTGGGCACAAACACGTACGGCACGTTCTTGTCCTCGCACAGTAGCGGCAGGTGCAGCAGGATCTCGATTGGCTCCGCGTCCGCGGCCATCACGATGAACTCGCTGATGCCGCGATTCAGGGTCTTGGTGGCCTCGTTGGCGCCCTTCTTCAGCTGCTTGTAGTGTGCCGCCTGCTGCACCAAATCAAGAATCTTGTTGGACAGGTCGGAATCGGCCAGCGGATACGCTTTCGGGTTGACTACGGCGGCCATATTATTATTTTTTATCGTGTGCAAGTCTGCTGGTGAAAAAGGGAAAAAAGGGGAAGCAGAGGTAAAGGTAAAGGTTGACTGTTAAATTACAACCCTAATTTCTTTGCATTAAGGTTATAAATAATTCCACGCCTGATCGATCAAGTCGATTTGGTTAGACGGCACGGCAGAATTCCATTGTGTGTGAAAAAAAAAGCAAAAAAAGTCGAGCGATCGCGATCTGCCGGCTTCCCACACCCCGTCGACTGAAGGTCGTGTTGGCGCCAAGCGCGCGAAATTGCCGTCGAAGCGCGTGCCTAAATCTGTCGTGGACGCCTGGAAATCAAATGGCGCGAGAATCGTCTCAGCGGCCGACGAGGACCTGGCAAGTGTGACGATGACCTTTGGAGATCGCAACTACGAAATCTACCGCAATTGGGCGGAGACGTCGACATATGACCCCCAAGTTATGGCTATCTTCGCACCATCAGTTGATATTATTCGCTAGTAGAATCTAACACCCTTTATTTACCTGTCGCGTGGATTCTTTAGTACTGTCAAGACCAACAGGACGCAGACACACACAGCTAGTAGAATCTAACACCTTATACTTACCTGTCGCGTGGATAATTTAGTACTGTCAAGACCAACAGGACGCAGACACACACAGCTAGTAGAATATAACACGACGGTACTTGTTTGCCAGCTACCTTAGGTAGTCAGACGGTAGCCTGGCATCGCTACATATACGTAAGCGCGGGTCGCGATAAGGCGGGACGCGATGACGTATCATCTGTTAGACGGCACGGCAGAATTGGGTGTTCGCGGTATGTATTGTGCAGGTGGGTTATAGTATGGGTATTTGTTAAGTATTGATTCACATTAATTTCGCTAAGTATGAAAAATGTGTCGGCGTAGCATTACATCGGCAGCAGTAGAGTATCGACGCCAGCAGTAATACCAAATAAAAGCCCATGAAATAAGCTATCTGTTAATGTAAATTATATGATATATGGACCTCTGGTCAGTGAGTTATGGCATGTCAAGCACGACGGTGCTTAATACTGCGCCAGCCAATCAGCCAAAAGTGCACAATTTCAAAGCTTCCACAAAAACGCGTGCTGCATTGTGCACTTTGCTCAATCAGCAACTCAATAATTAACAAGCAAAAAGTGCACAATAATGTCATTCTTATTCTAGCTAAGACTAAATTGTGCACCCCTTAATTGAAATTATCCCCCGAATTAGCGTAAACTTTTAGCTTTATTTAGTGCATTTAGTGCCAATGTTAATACTAATGCATTAAAGCTATACACGTCAGCTATACGCAGCCAGCTATACGCAGCCATTATATGGCTATAGCCTGTAGTTCTATTATATTATGGCAATAGGTTCATTTTTCTATACTATACGTTCTTATTAAACAATACTTTATGATATAATTGTACATATATTTTAACGACTTCACCAGCGGATGCAGCCAATGCGATCTTTTGCGCCATTGGTGGAAATAAGATCGCGATTGCCATGCATCCGGCTTCGATGTAGATTAACACAACGATCCAGCGACGGCACACGTTTCTTTATTGAATATAAATGACTTATCGCGCCACTAACGACAATAATCTGAACTTGGTGCTGGAGAAACATCTCGTAGACTCCAAAATGTCGCTACTGTGCCTGAAGAACAAAGCGCTGCAAGAAATATCCTTGGCATGCAAGAAGGCTTCTAAACAGTCACCAGAATTGTTTGATAAGCAGTACTGCCAACCGTCGAAAAATAACAAGGCAAACTATGTGCAAGCTATACAAGACTTCTTATCTCTTCCGGCCAGAAAGACGATGGAACTACCGAATTCGCGCCAGAACACACGGCGAAATCCCGGCACGTACCTACAACTAAGTGGCTACCTTGATCATGTAAGACACGGAACATGATTTCACACTCGTACGATGAGTTATGTAGGCAGTTGAAAAACGTGATGTGGAGTGGCTGGAAGACGATGATCTTGCCAGGGTACAAAAGGCTGCTCGTGTCAACACAGCGGCGACTGTAACTCCACGCATGCCAAGTAAGAAATTGTCAGTAAGATATTCAGCCAACCATGTAGGCATTACGTTGAGTCAAGCAACGCAAGTTCCTCTTGCTACTGTTGCGGTTGAGACTGCGCCAGCAGTTCACCAGGTATCTTCTCGCAGCCGAACCGAAATTCAGCCATTAACCAATGACGCCGTGACTATTACATCGGGCGAACAAATGAATGCAGACCGTCTTCCACACAGCTCAATTCAGCTGCCATTATCGCAGATTGCACCAAGTCAATCAGTCGATTCGCAAACATCTTCTCACCAAGAACGTGAGAGGCATAAAGGCACAAAACACGGACACTCCGTTGAGATTCCGGCCGTTCCATCAATCAAATCTTGGGAAGATGCCATAAATGCGCTCCCCGTCGTCGAAAAAATCGAGGAATTATGTCAAATCCACAAAGCTGATAAATATGTGGTTCGTTTGCGGCACAATATTCGTAATAAGATTGGATACATTCGCCGTTTCAACGCCGAAGTGAAGCGGCTGACACTGGAGCGATTTGAACAACTTTATGGGTTTCAAGGGAAACGCTTGACATTCTCCAAAGTTTGCAGTCTTCTTGGTACTAGAAACGCCCAAAAGCAAAAGCAACTGTTACAGGAAGAAATTGCAAGACTTACTCCAGATCAATTTTCCACCAAGTATCGTGCGCCAAATTCAGATCGTATACTGAGTAACAAGACGATTGCCTCCACCTTGTTGAGAGATTATCAGAAGTTACCAACTGCGTGGGACGACTGGACACCGTCTGACAATCTTCAAGATTCGGCTGAAGGACTTGATAGTGAACATTGACCTAAATAAAAATTTTCTTTTTGATCCATGGATTTTTCGCCATCAGCTGCCCAGCAACGTGTCCTGGAGCTGGCTAATGAGGTAAGCTATGCAAGTATGAACAAGATTTATCTTATCTTGTAAAGGGCAAAAATGTGTTCATTACAGGGCCCGCTGGCTCGGGAAAATCGTTCCTGCTTGAGAAAATTATTGATGGGCTCCGAGCGCGTCATGTGAAGGTAAAAGTTACGGCATCTACGGGTAAAGCGTCCGAAATGCTTCCCACTGGCCAGACCATCAATTCTTGGGCTGGATTTGGCGACAGCGATGACGAAACGTCCATCAACATGAAGCTGAAGAAAATTAAGTCTAATTGGATTCAAGCGCAAACGCTAGTTATAGACGAGATATCAATGATATCCAAACGATATTTCACAAATTTAGAGTGGTGCGGGCGTCGCTTACTAGATCAGAGGAAGCCATTCGGAGGCCTTCAAGTAATTGCTTGCGGGGACTTTCTGCAACTTCCGCCTGTATCAAATCCCGTGCATTTTGCATTTGAAGCGGAAAGCTGGCCGCTTGTTTTTGGCACAAATCAAATATCTCTTGACACGATATATCGCCAGAATGACGATCTTCTGGTAAAGCATCTTAATCTCATCCGAATTGGTGAGGTACGATTCTTATATTACCAAAGGAATACAACCTTAATTTCCAGGCCAATACGGACACTATTAGGTTTTTTAACGCAATTCCAACTTCGCCAACGTTGAAGCATTGCATTCATCTCTTTTGCAAGGTTGACTATGTCAACCGTTTTAATAATGAAAAATTATTTGCAACACGTGGAGACGTTTACACGTACGACGCGGTGGACGAATGGCATAACGGAGTGCTTCGTAAGAATGTTTTGTCTGCGCTGGACAAAGTTTGTGCGCCAAGGATAACTTTGAAGAAATCATCTCGAATCATGTTTACTCGAAACTTTCCCAGTCGCGGAGTATGCAATGGAACGCTTGGCACTGTACTTGACTTTCGCTCAGGCTACCCGGTTGTAGGCGTGGACAACTCTTCCGGTGAGAAGATTTGTGTACAAGCATCGTATTCTTGAATTCATTTGTTGGTAGAGATGTTCATTGTAGCGGCAGTTTCTTTTGAAATTCCAGGCGCCACAAGGAGCTTTCGTTATCAGCTTCCAATAGTCTTGGCCCATGCTTTAACAGTACACAAAAGTCAAGGTATGCCGCATACCACTTACATGTAACCTTTCATTTTTTTCCAGGAATGTCACTGGATGCAGTGCACGTCGATCTTGAAGATGCATTTGCCGAGGGCCAGATATATGTTGCCCTCTCTCGCGTCAAAAGCTTGTCGGGATTAACTATTGCTAATTTCAACCCACATAAAATTCGCGCAAATGAAACGGCGTGTGCGTTTCATCAAAGCCTTTTGCAAGAATCGACTCCTGATCAAAGCGCCCAATAGAGGCAACCCCCTTTTGACCATTTTTCTTCAATCATCTTCGCAAAAATATGCCGCGCGCAGCTACATCACGTACACATACATCTGCAACCTCTTGCATCAACCAGGCCGGCATCAACCAGCAGGTGCGCACTATAGGATCATTGAACAAGCGCATCAAGATTATGAAAAATGGCGCACCAATTGATGCCACTGTGCCTGTTGTTCCTCCAAATGACGAGCCAATGAACAATATTTCACCAGTAGTTGCCGAGCAAGAAGGCAGTAGCTCGAGTGAAGTTGTTTTACCGGTCACCGCTGATGTGGCAAGCGTTGAGGAAGGAAGTGATACCGGGGTGCCTCGACCGACGGGGGAGGAGGCATTTGCCGAGTATGACAATGACACCGATGATGAGGCAGATTTGGCGGGTTACGAGGAAGTGACAGCCTTGTCACACACCCTTCGACGGGAGGCAAATCATCCAAGAGGGAATGCGGAACAGGACAGGTAATGCTACATGATTGTAAAGAAACACATACATAACAATGCAGAATATTTGAAAATTATACCGCGTTTGTGAAACAAACGTTGCAGTCGCCGACGTATAATCCTCTGAGCCGCGACGAACAGACTCCACATTTAATTACGATGTATATCATGAAGAAATGTGAAAATAAGAATACTGTTGCTGGCGGTAAATACGTTGGCTGCGAAGGTCTATCCTTTGGAACCGGTCGAAAAATTCGAGCAGCAATATCAAAAAAGTTTGCCGAGCATTACAAAACGCGAGAAAATTTTTACCATCGTGAAGGAAATTCATGGCGTGGTAATCCTGCTCTTGCCTATGAGGTATGAGTCATAACCATGGGTCCAAGGAAAATGAAGCACTGGCCGAAAGGATTGTGGCATATCTAGCGCATGAGGAAGGCTCTTATCCAGGAATGATGGGTAGCCAGTTGACTGCCCGTGCATTTTGCTTGAATCTCCACCAAAACCTGAAGCTGGCGGGGGTACTAAATGAAGATCAGTATGGAACACATTCTTTTAGACGCGGAGGATGTCAATACTTTCATTGTTTTATGGAGCCAAAGGAAGAACGCTGGGATCTCAAAAAGCTATGTGACTGGGGTGGTTGGTCATTAGCATTTGACAACTTGACAATTGTGCGATACCTCACAAGTCTGCTTGACACACAGGCATGCCCTCGAGGTGAATTTCTGCATCATGTGAAGAAGATAGAGCTGTCACGCAGTTGCCAGGCCTGCAAAATGCCTTGCCCTAGATGTGCTCAGTAATATCTTCAATATATGACACCTTTTCAGTTTTCAATTATAAATTATTACTTGATTTTTATTCACTTCAACTAATTCACTGGATTAATGAGGCTTACTAGCTTACCACAACTGATGCCTTGATCTTCTCCATATGCACTCCAACCTTTTGCTTCCACATCTCGATTGCAAACAGGCACTGCAGCAGAGCATCAGCCAAGTCATCCTTCTTCTGTGAAGCTAGAAAGTAAGCTGCAAATTGCTGACCAATGTTGATACCAGATACTGCACTGTCCTGACTGACCAAGAATCGAGCCACTCTTGTAGCTGCTGCCTTCTTCTGCTTGGTGTTGGGCAGACCAAAGAATGTCTGCACATTTGCTGACATAATACAAGTAGTAGTCACGCCCAAAGCCTCATATGCTGCACATACCGCCTGTGCCACCATGTTGTTATTGAGAACAGTCTTCAGGTTGAAATTGCCTTGCATTTTCTTTGGCTGAGTCTCCACACAGACAACAATGCTATTTCGTGGATAAGTCACTGTTGCCAGCAACCAGTTGACATGCCTGACTACGTCTCGAGCAAGAGCATCTGTTGCCAGCGGTTCAGTGCCAAAACCAACCATCTGCCAAAGGACCACATCTAGACTACTTTCATCAATGGCACACACAGCAGCATTGATAACTCCAATATCATACGAGATGCGAAGCACTCCACGAGTGGTGGTACTTGTTGTGCTGCTGCTGGTGCTGGCCGTTTCAGTGCCACTGTCACTGGACCAACCATCTTCACTAGAAAAAGGATCAGAGATGCCCAAAGTGCCAGCTGTATCTTGTACCACTTGCATATGTTGACCAGGCAGTGCAGATGACATCAGTTCAATGTCAGAGTCGGCGGTCAGATCAATAATCTGTGGCATTATGTGTCAGTTTGAGAGAAGTGCAGCAGTGCAGCTCACCAAGTCACTCATTCAACCATTGTGACACCAGCTGGCCAGCCAATGATATTGCTTGCTTATATTGCTTTGTACTACATGATGAGAAGCTGCACATCACGTGACATACCGCTGGGAATCATAATGGCCATGGGCAACTAGTACTGGCATGACTGTGCATAGTAGGTGAGTGTGACAGCGTATGATTGTACGTAGCTGTGTCAGGGCTGCAAGCAGTGCACCATGGCGTAGTTCTGGCAGTGGTGGCGGCAGTGTAGTGTGGCGGCTGTGGCAGTGGACGGCTGGGTGCATCCCAGGGCCGCAACACCAAGCTGCCTATGAAGACGGGTGAGGCAAGGCATGGCAAGAATGGTACGTAGCCCGGAGCAGAGCTTGCATGTGGCATATAGGGTGCCGTGGCGTAGTGGTGGCGGCACTGGCTGCGGTGCAGTGTGTGGCGGCTGTGACAGCGGCGGACAATGGGCCGCCGGGTGCACTTTCAGGGTGCAAAATGGGCCGAGATTGGGTGCACAATCGGAAGAAGAATTGCATTGTGTGTGAAGAAAAAATGCAAAAAAAGTCGACGTCGACATATGACCCCCAAGTTACAGCTATCTTCGCACCATCAGTCGATATTATTCGCTCGCCGTTGGCTCCAGCACCAGCACTCGGCGTACCCATTCTGGCAGAAGCCCAATCAATCGTTTGTCACTATGCGCCGCTCATGGAAGCACGTGGTTGTACACATTTCACTTTTCAAGCACTGAAGTGGTGACCCTTTGAGCATTCGACATTGAGCAGTTCATATAATAAAGAAATCGCATTTGCACGAAATGAAAATACTAAACGATCAATACTTCTGGGAAATGTGAATTATTCTTGTTTAATCTGACGTGCTCGAGGTTGGAGGAGTCACTTGACTTTTCAAACGACTGTGCACCTGAATACTTAATTGCCGTGTGATACGTTGCCGGATATCATAGATTTCTCGGCCCATACTCTCCTGAGACCCGTGGCGACGATGCATCCGTAACAAACCATACTCTTCCCAACTGAAGCTTGTTTGAAGCTATCTGACTATGTAGACTAATCACGAGGATACTCCAAGATGTGCAGTGGAGTGAATACGGATACATTTCTAAAGTATATCACTGCTCACTGCAGGACATCGTCCAGTGGTTTGGGCGATGCATCGTCATAGGCATGACTTCGTGCCTGTGATGATGTAGAATGTGATGATAGTAGAATCTAACACCCTTTATTTACCTGTCGCGTGGATTCTTTAGTACTGTCAAGACCAACAGGACGCAGACACACACAGCTAGTAGAATCTAACACCTTATATTTACCTGTCGCGTGGATTCTTTAGTAGTGTCAAGGCCAACAGAACGCAGACACAGACAGCTAGTAGAATCTAACACCCTTTATTTACCTGTCGCGTGGATTCTTTAGTAGTGTCAAGGCCAACAGGACGCAGACACACACAGCTAGTAGAATCTAACACCTGTCGCGTGGATTCTTTAGTACTGTCAAGACCAACAGGACGCAGACACACACAGCTAGTAGAATATAACACGACGGTACTTGTTTGCCAGCTACCTTAGGTAGTCAGACGGTAGCCTGGCATCGCTCCATATACGTAAGCGCGGGTCGCGATAAGGCGGGACGCGATGACGTATCATCTGTTAGACGGCACGGCAGAATTGCATTGTGTGTGAAGAAAAAATGCAAAAAAAGTCGAGCGATCGCGATCTGCCGGCTTCCCACACCCCGTCGACTGAAGGTCGTGTTGGCGCCAAGCGCGCGAAATTGGCGTCGAAGCGCGTGCCTAAATCTGTCGTGGACGCCTGGACATCAAATGGCGCGAGAATCGTCTCAGCGGCCGGCGAGGACCTGGCCAGTGTGACGATGACCTTTGGAGATCGCAACTACGAAATCTACCGCAATTGGGCGGAGACGTCGACATATGACCCCCAAGTTATGGCTATCTTCGCACCATCAGTCGATATTATTCGCTCGCCGCTGGCTCCTGCACCAGCACTCGGCGTACCCATTCAGGCAGAAGCCCAATCAATCGTTTGTCACTATGCGCCGCTCATGGAAGCCGATTTTGCAGCGAACCCACGTCCACCAATTGCCGGTCCGCTTCCAGCTCCGCCGTTAGATGTCCATGTGCAGCATGCCAAGGTGGCGGTTACTGCGTTGCTTTCGCGAATTGCAAATCCGGGTGCCGCATTTCCGATTATTGACGCCTTGCCTACCGGATCATATATCTGCACCGTCGTGCAGATTTGAGCGAACGTGGTTGTATGCATTCCGCTTTTCAAGCACTGAAGTGGTGACCCTTTGAGCATTCGACATTGAGCAGTACATATAATAAAGAAATCGTATTTGCACGAATGAAAATACTAAACGATCAATACTTCTGGGAAATGTGAATTATTCTTGTTTAATCTGACGTGCTCCGAGTTTGGAGGAGTCGCTCGGCATTCTCAAACGCCTACGCACCTGAATACTTAATTGCCTGTGATACGTTGCCGGATATCATAGATTTCTCGGCCCATACTCTCTGAGACCCGTGGCGACGATGCATCCGTAACAAACCATACTCTTCCCTACTGAGCTGGTTTGAAGCTGTCTGACTATGTAGACTAATCACGAGGATACTCCAAGATGTGAAGTGGAGTGAATACGGATACATTTCTAAAGTATATCACTGCTCACTGAAGGACTGTCCAGTGGTTTGGGCGATGCATCGTCACAAGAATCAGTTCATCATCACAGGCATGACTTCATGTTGGCATGTATTTGGTTTGGTTCGGTTTAGTTGTTGGTTCATCATCATCTATAGATCCAATACGCCAACAACAACAAAAATATATACAACCATTCATGCAGTCAATAGCGGCCGAGTGCACCGATTTGAAGCACACGTACGATGAATGCTTCAACCGCTGGTACGCCAACGATTTTCTCAAGGGCGACCTGGCGCAGCATCCTTGCCAAGAGCTATTTGAAGAGTACAAGGCGTGCGTGCTGGTGCGTGGCTCTTTCTCTATTGCACGCGGTTGGCCGCGCGTGCACTATCATCTTGCAGGCACGCACTAATACTATGACTGCAGGTGACGGTGCCGAGAGCAAAGCTCGGTCACAGCTGCAGGAGGCGCGACGCGAGCACCGCCTCGGTATTTGGTGGCTCTGCGGGCGAGAATGGTGGCCGGCAATAGAGAGAGTGTGTGTGTGTAAATGGGATTTCCTGCTGTGCAGTGCGCCGGAACGCGATAAGACGGCAATAGCGGGAGTATGCTGAGCAGTCTACACGGGCCGCACCGACCGGGACGACGCCTGCTGGTTCGGCGACGGTTGCGGTGCAGTCAGGGCGGAGGCATTCGCCTTGCGCTGGTCGATTCGCAGCTTTGGCGTCGTCGGCGACTGTGGCGCAGCTTTTGGCGGCGTGCGCGGTGCTTGTTGTACGTCGACTGCCATCGCCATAGCGGAACTTAGTAGAAAATGATCGGTCGGCACGGTGCTGTTAGCCGCAGCAGCGGCTGTATCGTCGCCTCCGTCACCACCTCGCAGCATCTTGACGGTGCGCTCATCGAACGCTATATACTGTTCGGGCTTCACGGCGCCGGACGCCAGATCCTTCTTGAGGAAGAGGTAGCGCTTGGTTATCCACTGGTTGACGCGCACATCCACCGTCTCCGCGTCCGCCTGTATCAGAGCGCGCAACTTTGCCTCGTAGTCGCGGGCGCTCCGTATTTGCGACTCCTTGTACACTTTGAACATTTTCTTGCGCAACTCCAGTTCCGTGGATGTCTGCGGTATGATCACCAGGGTGGCGCTGTTGTCGGCGGCCACGTCGCGCAACGTGCTCCCAAAGTAGCTGTGCGTCGTGTATCGGCGTTCGTGTGGCGGTGCGCTGGTATGTCCCAGCGGTCTGGCGCCGCCATTACGTTGCTGACGGGGCTGTGGTTGTTGTTGCGGTGGTGGCGCAACTCTTCGCCGTGCCGCGCCCATTGTTACCGTGCCGCCGCCGCCGCCGGCTGTCAGACGAGACCGGGATGCACTGCGGCGTGGTAATGATAACTGTATGTGTCTGACACGACGCTCCGAAATACCTTATCTTGACTATTGAGCCGCTGCTGCTAGTCGCGGTCATTGCACAATTGCACAGATGCACACTGGCACTTTACAGAAACACGCAGCTATGTAAGACAATGACAGCACGGACGGTGCTTGTTGTTAACTGGCTTCTATGTGGAGGTGGCAAATAGACTTCACTGTAGAGCTTCTAAAGCGGCCATGAATTTGACGGCCACGCGTTCATCGGGCCGCGCCTGAAAGTTTGTCTGCGTCACTGCAGCCTGAATTGTAGTAGCCGCTCGTTTGCGCAGATCGCCGTTCTCCTCGCACTCCAGGTAAGCCAGGTAGAAAAATAGTGGACACGTAATGCGAGAAGCGTCTTCACTACCAGCGGCACTTAAATGCTCGAAAACATTCGTGACCGCGTCAGAGTCCAGCAAAGCATCAGCAAACACGCTCAGTAGCCGCGGTGACTGTGCCGTCATTTTCTTGAACAGACGCGATACATTCGGGTTGAGCAGCGGGTGCACTGTAACTGTTTTGGGGGCCGCCTCTTCCCGCTTCGACTTTAAATAGTGGCTGCTGATGGGCAACTCGGCTGAAGCAGCTTTGGTGGCGGCATCGCCGGTGTTTTCTGCATCCACACTGATCTCTTCACCGGGATCTGCCACTTCAGTCTCGGTCATTTCGACTTCAAGCCCATCATCGCTATCATCACTGTCATTGTCGTCCTCTGCCGCGGCATCCACCGGCTCCTCCGCATCAGCCGTAATGAGTGAAACATCGGCGCGTAGTGTGCCGGCCATTATGCGAAGTAGCTGCATCATGTTCTCCTGAAAAGGTTTTACGAACAGTGAGGGTTGGGTTCAGACAACCTCGACACTGGCTCTGTTAAACGGTGCGGTGCTCGCGAAACCTGTCGCGTGGATTCTTTAGTAGTGTCAAGGCCAACAGGACGCAGACACACACAGCTAGTAGAATCTAACACCCTTTATTTACCTGTCGCGTGGATTCTTTAGTACTGTCAAGACCAACAGGACGCAGACGCACACAGCTAGTAGAATCTAACACCCTTTATTTACCTGTCGCGTGGATTCTTTAGTACTGTCAAGACCAACAGGACGCAGACACACACAGCTAGTAGAATCTAACACCCTTTATTTACCTGTCGCGTGGATTCTTTAGTACTGTCAAGACCAACAGGACGCAGACGCACACGGCTAGTAGAATATCAACCCTATATTACCTGTCGCGTGGATTCTTTAGTACTGTCAAGACCAACAGGACGCAGACACACACAGCTAGTAGAATCTAACACCCTTTATTACCTGTCGCGTGGATTCTTTAGTAGTGTCAAGACCAACAGGACGCAGACACACACAGCTAATGAAATCTAACACCTTTCATTTACCTGTCGCGTGGATTCTTTAGTAGTGTCAAGGCCAACAGAGACGCTGACGCACGCAGCTAGTAGAATCTAACACCTTTATTACCTGTCGCGTGGATTCTTTAGTACTGTCCAAGACCAACAGGACGCAGACACACAGCTAGTAGAATCTAACACCCTTTATTTACCTGTCGCGTGGATTCTTTAGTAGTGTCAAGACCAACAGGACGCAGACACACACAGCTAGTAGAATCTAACACCCTTTATTTACCTGTCGCGTGGATTCTTTAGTAGTGTCGAGGCCAACAGGACGCTGACACACAGCTGATAGAATATAACACGACGGTACTTGTTTGCCAGCTACCTTAGGTAGTCAGACGGTAGCCTGGCATCGCTACATATACGTAAGCGCGGGTCGCGATAAGGCGGGACGCGATGACGTATCATCTGTTAGACGACACGGCAGAATTCCACTTTGTGTGAAGAAAAAATGCAAAAAGTCGAGCGATCGCGATCTGCCGGCTTCCCACACCCCGTCGACTGAAGGTCGTGTTGGCGCCAAGCGCGCAAAATTGGCGTCGAAGCGCGTGCCTAAATCTGTCGTCGACGCCTGGAAATCAAATGGCGCAAAAATCGTCTCAGTGGCCGGCGAGGACCTGGCAAGTGTGGCGATGACTTTTGGAGATCGCAACTACGAAATCTACCGCAATTGGGCGGAGACGTCGACATATGACCCGCGAGTTACAGCTATCTTCGCACCATCAGTCGATATTATTCGCTCGCCGCTGGCTCCTGCACCAGCACTCGGCGTACCCATTCTGGCAGAAGCCCAATCAATCGTTGTCACTATGCGCCGCTCATGGAAGCCGATTTTGCAGCGAACCCACGTCCACCAATTGCCGGTCCACTTCCAGCGCCGCCTTTTGATGTCCATGTGCAGCATGCCAAGGTGGCGGTTTCTGCGTTGCTTTCGCGAATTGCAAATCCGGGTGCGACATTTCCGATGATTGACGCCTTGCCTACCGGATCATATATCTGCACTGTCATGCAGGTTTGGGCGAACGTGGTTGTAGACATTTCGCTTTTCAAGCATTGAAGTTTGAGGGTTTGAGCATTCGACATTGAGCAGTACATATAATAAAGAAATCGCATTTGCACGAAATGAAAATACTAAACGATCAATACCAACAACATTATCCAGCAATATACAACAATGCAGTCAATAGCGGCCGAGTGCACCGATTGAAGCACACGTACGATGAATGCTTCAACCGCTGGTACGCCAACGACTTTCTCAAGGGCGACCTGACGCAGCATCCGTGCCAAGAGCTATTTGAAGAGTACAAGGCGTGCGTGCTGGTGCGTGGCTCTTTCTCTATTGCACGCGGTTGGCCGCGCGTGCACTATCATTGGCAGGCACGCACTAATACTATGACTGCAGGTGACGGTGCGACGCAAGAAGATAGAGTCACAGCTGCAGGAGGCGCGACGTGAGAGCACCGCCTCGGTATTCGGTAGCGGGGCGAGCGACGGCCGAGATGGCGGCCGGCAATAGAGCGTGTAACTGCAATATCACTGTGGCACAGCAGATGGGCGCGACAAGACGGCATACAGCGAGAGTTTATTGAGTAGATTAAACGGGCCGCACAGACCGCGCCGACGCCTGCTGGTTCGGAGACGGTTGCGGCGCAGTCAGGGCGGAGGCATTCGCCTTGCGCGGGTCGATTCGTAGTTTTGGCGTCGTCGGCGACTGTGGCGCAGCTTTTGGCGGCGTGGGCGGTGCTTGTTGTACGTCGACTGCCATCGCCACAGCGGAACTTAGTAGAAAAGGATCCGTCGGCACGGTGCTGTTTGCCGCAGCAGCGGCTGCATCATCGTCGCCTCCGTCACCACCTCGCAGCATCTTGACAGTGCGCTCATCGAACGCTATAAACTGTTCGGGCTTCACGGCGCCGGACGCCAGATCCTTCTTGAGGAACAGGTAGCGCTTGGTTTACCACTGGTTGACGCGCACATCCACCGTCTCCGCGTCCGCCTGTATCAGAGCGCGCAACTTTGCCTCGTAGTCGCGCGCGCTCCGTATCTGCGACTCCTTGTACACTTTGAACATTTTCTTGCGCAACTCCAGTTCCGTGGATGTCTGCGGTATGATCACCAGGGTGGCGCTGTTGTCGGCGGCCACGTCGCGCAACGTGCTCCCAAAGTAGCTGTGCGTCGTGTATCGGCGTTCGTGTGGCGGTGCGCTGGTATGTCCCAGCGGTCTGGCGCCGCCATTACGTTGCTGATGGGGCTGTTGTTGTTGTTGCGGTGGTGGCGCAACTCTTCGCCGTGCCGCGCCCATTGTTACCGTGCCGCCGCCGCCGGCTGTCAGACGAGACCGGGATGCACTGCAGCGTGGTAAAGATAACTGTATGTGTCTGACACGACGCTCCGAAATACCTTTTCTTGACTGTTGCGCCGTTGCTGCTAGTCGCGGTCATTGCACAATTGCACAGATGCACACTGGCACTTTACAGAAACACGCAGCTATGTAAGACAATGACAGCACGGACGGTGCTTGTTGTTAACTGGCTTCTATGTGGAGGTGGCAAATAGACTTCACTGTAGAGCTTCTAAAGCGGCCATGAATTTGACGGCCACGCGTTCATCGGGCCGCGCCTGAAAGTTTGTCTGCGTCACTGCAGCCTGAATTGTAGTAGCCGCTCGTTTGCGCAGATCGCCGTTCTCCTCACTCCAGGTAAGCCAGGTAGAAAAATAGTGGACACGTAATGCGAGAAGCGTCTTCACTACCAGCGGCACTTAAATGCTCGAAAACATTCGTGACCGCGTCAGAGTCCAGCAAAGCATCAGCAAACACGCTCAGTAGCCGCGGTGACTGTGCCGTCATTTTCTTTGAACAGACGCGATACATTCGGGTTGAGCAGCGGGTGCACTGTAACTGTTTTGGGGGCCGCCTCTTCCCGCTTCGACTTTAAATAGTGGCTGCTGATGGGCAACTCGGCTGAAGCAGCTTTGGTGGCGGCATCGCCACCTTGGCACGGATGCTGCGTCAGGTCGCCCTTGAGAAAGTCGTTGGCGTACCACCCGGTTGAAGCATTCATCGTACGTGTGCTTCAATCGGTGCACTCGGCCGCTATTGACTGCATTGTTGTATATTGCTGGATAATGTTGTTGGTATTGATCGTTTAGTATTTTCATTCGTGCAAATGCGATTTCTTTATTATATGTACTGCTCAATGTCGAATGCTCAAACCCTCAAACTTCAATGCTTGAAAAGCGAAATGTCTACAACCACGTTCGCCCAAACCTGCATGACAGTGCAGATATATGATCCGGTAGGCAAGGCGTCAATCATCGGAAATGTCGCACCCGGATTTGCAATTCGCGAAAGCAACGCAGAAACCGCCACCTTGGCATGCTGCACATGGACATCAAAAGGCGGCGCTGGAAGCGGACCGGCAATTGGTGGACGTGGGTTCGCTGCAAAATCGGCTTCCATGAGCGGCGCATAGTGACAAACGATTGATTGGGCTTCTGCCAGAATGGGTACGCCGAGTGCTGGTGCAGGAGCCAGCGGCGAGCGAATAATATCGACTGATGGTGCGAAGATAGCTGTAACTCGCGGGTCATATGTCGACGTCTCCGCCCAATTGCGGTAGATTTCGTAGTTGCGATCTCCAAAGTCATCGCCACACTTGCCATGTCCTCGCCGGCCACTGAGACGATTTTTGCGCCATTTGATTTCCAGGCGTATATGTAGCGATGCCAGGCTACCGTCTGACTACCTAAGGTAGCTGGCAAACAAGTACCGTCGTGTTATATTCTACTAGCTGTGTGTGTCAGCGTCCTGTTGGCCTTGACACTACTAAAGAATCCACGCGACAGGTAAATAAAGGGTGTTAGATTCTACTAGCTGTGTGTGTCTGCGTCCTGTTGGCCTTGACAGTACTAAATAATCCACGCGACAGGTAAATAAAGGGTGTTAGATTCTACTAGCTGTGTGTGTCTGCGTCCTGTTGGTCTTGACAGTACTAAATAATCCACGCGACAGGTAAATAAAGGGTGTTAGATCTACTAGCTGTGTGTGTCTGCGTCCTGTTGGTCTTGACAGTACTAAAGAATCCACGCGACAGGTAAATAAAGGGTGTTAGATTCTACTAGCTGTGTGTGTCTGCGTCCTGTTGGTCTTGACAGTACTAAATGAATCCACGCTGACAGGTAAATAAAGGGTAGTTAGATTCTAGCTGTGTGCGTCTGCGACCTGTTGGACTTGACACTACTAAAGAATCCACGCGACAGGTAAATAAAGGGTGTTAGATTCTACTAGCTGTGTGTGTCTGCGTCCTGTTGGCCTTGACACTACTAAAGAATCCACGCGACAGGTTTCCGCGAGCACCGCACTGTTTAACAGAGCCAGTGTCGAGGTTGTCTGAACCCAACCCTCACTGTTCGTAAAACCTTTTCAGGAGAACATGATGCAGCTACTTCGCATAATGGCCGGCACACTACGCGCCGATGTTTCACTCATTACGGCTGATGCGGAGGAGCCGGTGGATGCCGCGGCAGAGGACGACAATGACAGTGATGATAGCGATGATGGGCTTGAAGTCGAAATGACCGAGATCGAAGCGGCAGATCCCGGTGAAGAGATCAGTGTGGATGCAGAAAACACCGGCGATGCCGCCACCAGCTGCTTCAGCCGAGTTGCCCATCAGCAGCCACTATTTAAAGTCGAGCAGGGAAGAGGCGGCCCCAAAACAGTTACAGTGCACCCGCTGCTCAACCCGAATGTATCGCGTCTGTTCAAGAAAATGACGGCACAGTCACCTGCGGCTACTGAGCAGTGTTTGCTGATGCTTTGCTGGACTCTGACGCGGTCGCGAATGTTTTCTGAGCATTTAAGTGCCGCTGGTAGTGAAGACGCTTCTCGCATTACGTGTCACTATTTTTCTACCTGGCACCTGGAGTGCGAGGAGAACGGCGATCTGCGCAAACGAGCGGCTACTACAATTCAGGCTGCGGTGACGTAGATAAGCCTTCAGCGCGGCCGATGAACGCGTGGCCGTCAACTGGCCGCTGCGGCTCTACAGTGAAGTCTATTTGCCACCTCTACTAAAGCCAGTTAACAGCAAGCACCGTCCGTGCTGTCATTGTCTTGCCTATGCCGTGTTTCTCGCCAAGTGCCAGTGTGCATCCTGTGCAATTGATGCCAATGACCGCGACCAGCGAGCAACGGCGCAGCAAGTCAAGAAGAAGGCATTTCGTGAGCGTCGTGTCAGGCCACCTACTGGATTATCTTTACCACGCTGCGGTGCATCCCGGTCTCGTCTGGACGGCCGGCTGGCGGCGGCACTTTTTTGCGGGCTAACCAATGGGCGCGGCATCGGCGAAGAGTTGCGCCGCCGCCGCAACAACAACAACAGCCCCATCAGCAGCGCAATGGCGGCGCTGGTGACCGCCGGGGACATGCCAGCGCACCCGCCACACGAACGCCGATACACGCTGACGCGCAGCTGCTTTGGGAGTATCGTGCTGCGCGACGTGGCCGCCGACAACAGCGCCACCTCTGGTGATCGTACCGCAGACATCCACGGGACACTGGAGTTGCGCAAGAAAATGTTCAAAGTGTACCCAGGAGTCGCAGATACGGGACGCGCGCGACTACGAGGCCAAGTGCGCGCGCGCTCCTGATACAGGCGGACCGCGGGAGCCGTGGATGATGCGCGTCAGCCAGTGGATAGCCAAGCGCCACCTGTTCCTCAAGAGGATCCGCAGCGTCCGGCGCCGTGAAGCCCCGAACTAGTTTACGCAAAGCGGTCGATGAGCGGCACTGTCGAGATGCTGCGAGGTGGTGACGGAGGCGACAGCATGATGCAGCTCGCTGCTGCGGCAAACAGCACCGTAGCCGACGGATCCTTTTCCTACCAGTTCCGCTGTGGCGATGGCGCAGTCGACGTTACAGCAAGCACCGCCCACGCCGCCAAAAGCTGTGGCGCTACAAAGTCGCCGAGCGACGCCGAAACTACGACCTGACCCGCGCAAGGCCAGATGCCTCCACGCCCTGACTGCGCCGCAGCCGTCACTCCCGGAACCAGCAGGCGTCGGCGCGGTTCTGCGCAGGCCCGTTTAATCTACTTCGCCAATAAACTCTCGCTGTACGCCGATCTTGTCGCGCCCATCTGCTGTGCCACGTGAAAATTGACACCGTTACAGCGCCCATTGCCGGGCCGCCATCTCGGCCGTCGCTCGCCCCGCTACGAATACCGGTGGTGCTCTCCGCGTCGCCTCCACTGGCTGTGACTCTATCTTCTGCGTCACCGTCACCGCCAGTCAGTATTGGGTGCGTGCCTGCAATGATAGTGCACGCACCGGCCAACCGCGTGCAATAGAAGAGCCACGCACCAGCTTTGCCGCCTTGTACTTTCTTCAAATGGCTCTTGGCACGCTGATGCCCGTCAGGTCGCCCTTGAAGGATCGTTAAGCGTACAGCGGTTGAAGCATTCATCAGCCTGATGACGCTCAATGCGTTTGCCTCAGCCGCTATTGACTGCGTGGTACCTGTGCCTGGATAATGTTGTTGGTATTGATGGTGCCTGTATTTTCATTTCCGTTACAATGGAGCTGTATTATAAATAGCGCTGCTCAATGTCAGATACTCAGACCTCAAACTGTCGCCGGAAAAGCAGAATGTACAACCACGTTCAGCCCAAACCTGCGCTTATTGGTGAATATATGATCCGGTAAGGCAGAAACGTCAATCACATCCAGATGTCGCGCGGATTTGCAATTCGCAGAAAGCAACGAAACCACCCTGTGGCGCGCTTTATGGACAATCAAAGGCGGCGCTGGAGTGGTTCAGCAATTGGTGGACGTGGGTTCGCTGCAAAATCGGCTTCCATAGGCGGCACATGGCTGACAGAGCGATTGATTGGGCTTCTGCCCAGAATGGGTGCGCGAGGTGCTGGTGCAGACCAGCTGGCAGGCAGATAATATCGACTGATGGTGGAGATGCTGTAGCTGCGGGTCATATGTCGGCGTCTCGCCCAATTTGATGATTTCGTAGACTGCGATCTCGAAGTCATCGCCACGCGCGGGTCCTCGCCGACTGGGTGTTACGCCGACACCCCGGTTTCAGGCGTCTGACGGCGATTTGGGCACGCGCTTCGACGCGGTACGCGCAGCGCCAGCGACCTTCAGTCGACTGGGGTGTGGGAAGCCGAGCAGGGTCGTCAGCTCGACTTTGCATTTCTTCTGGGTAGATTCTGCCGTGTCGATCTGTAGATGATACGTCATCGCGTCCACCTTATCGCGACCGCTTACGTAATAATGGCAGCGATGCCTTCGTCTGACTACCTGGGTGGCAAACGGCATGAAGTACCGTCGTGTTATATTCTGCAACAATGATATTGTCAGCGTCCTGTTGGCCTTGAACTACTAAAGAATCCACGCATTGAGTGAAATAAAGGTGTTAGATTCTACTAACATTGTGTCTGCGTCCTGTTGGTCTTGGCACACTAAAATCACGCGACCGGTAAATAAAGGATGTACAAATTCTACTGTGTGTAAACCGCTGCGTCCTGTTGGTCTTGACAATTGCTGCGAAATCCACGCAGCAAATTAGAAATAAAGGGTGTAGATTCTACTAACATTGTGCGTCAGCAATCCTATTACAACATATTTCACGAATCACACATTAATTAAATAAAGGTGTTAGATTCACTAGCGTGTCACCCGTCCTGTTGGTCTTAGCACTACTAAAGATCCACTGACCGGTATCGCAGAGGTGTTAGATTCTACTTACAACGTGATGATACACTCCTGTTAGTCTTGACAGTACTAAAGAATCCTATGACAGGTAAATAAAGGTGTTAGATTCTACTAGCTGTGTGCGTCTGCATCGCAATTGGTCTTGAGCCAATTGCTAAAAAGAATCCACGCGACAGGTAAATAAAGTGTTAAATTCTACTAGCTGTGTCACCGCGTCCTGTTGGCCTTGACACTGCCTAAAGAATCACGCGACAGGTAAAATACAAGGGTATTTAGATTCTACCTAACAACGATGCGTCTGCGTCCTGCTGGTCTTGACCCCGGTGCCCAAAGTCCACGCGACAATTAAATGAAGTGTTAGATTCTACTAGCTGTGTGTGTCTGCGTCCTGTTGGCCTTGACACTACAAAATCACGCGGCAGGGTTTTCGCAGGCACCGCACCGTTGGAGACCAGTGTCGAGGTTGTGCTGGACAACCCTCACTGTTCGTAAAACCTTTCAGAGGAGAACGGTGCAGCTTCCGCTGCTGAAAAGCCGGCACACTACGCGCCGATGTTTCACTCATTACGGCTGATGCAGAAGACGAGTGGATGCCGCGGCAGAGGACGACAATGACAGTGATGATAGCGATGATGGAAGCGAGTCGAAATGGCAAGACTGAAGTGGCAGATCCCGTGAAGAGATCAGTGTGGATGCAGAAAACACGCGTACGCTGCTTCGCCAGCCGAGTTGCCCATCAGCAGCCACTGGCCCAAAGTCGAAGCGGAAGAGGCCCCAAAGCAAGTTACCGTGCACACTGCTCAACCCGGAATGCCATCGTCTGTTAAAGAAATGACGGCGCAGTCCGCGCTGGCTACTGGGCGTGTTTGCTGATGCGCTGCTGGACTCTGACGCGGTCCACGAATCCGCTCAGTACATTTAAGTGCCGCTGAAGTGGTGAGCTACAACTTCTCGCATTACGTGTACTGTTGCCTGCACACAAAAAAGCTACATGGAGTGCAGGCGGCGATCTGCGCAGACAGGCGGCTACTACAATTCAGGAGCTGCAGTGACGCAGACCGACTTCAGGCGCGACTGATGAACGTGGCCGTCAAATTCATGAGCGCTTTAAATTTCCTGGTGAAGTCTATTTGCCTCACCTGAAGCCAGTTAACAACAGCACCGTCCGTGCTGTCATTGTCGCCCACATAGCTGCGTGTTTCTGTAAAGGTGCGGGTGGTAAAATGTATTGATTGTTTGTGGCAAAGACCGCGTAACGGCTCAATAGTCAAGAAAGGGTAT